>VXAZ01004954.1:61350-237015 GCA_013399875.1 Gymnorhina tibicen | reverse complement strand
CGGGCGCGGGGCCGCCCCCGCAGGCGGCACAGCCCGCACCGCTGTGCGCTCGCCCCCGCGGGGCCACACCGCAGCTCCCCCGCACGGCACCGACACGCGGCGCGGCGGCCTCGGACCGTTCCCCCGTGCTGCCGCTGTCACATCGTCCCCTCCCCGGCTCCTGCGGTACCGGGGGTGCTGCTGGCACCGTTCTCGCACCAGTCCTTTGCCACTTCTTTCATTACATCCTTCTGCCTTTCTCAAACTATTTGAAGGAAAAACGAAAGATCTCCCCTTGTCCTTTCCCCTGGACTTCCCTCTCCCTACTTTTGATTATTTCGGTCAATCCCCCATTACGAGACCCAAAACGCGTGCCAGTCCGCTGCCAACCTCAGTCCATGTAATCCTGCCTCACCAACTCACTGACACATCTTTCTCAATCTCAGTTTAGCACAGCTAAACCCATCTTCTTTTCCCAGACACTGATCCAGGCTCTGCTCCAGATTACATTAATCTCAAAAGTTTAAACATTTTATCTTTGCTCGCTCCTTTCTCTCACTTTTGCAAGCAGGGCAATTGCTTTGACCTCTTCCTTGCCTTTCTAAGCATTGCAGGGACTTGGTTTGGTTTATTTTTTTCCCTCTCCTACTTACTAGGATTATTCTGAAGTGCTCAAAATCCATCCTGTTTACTAACACCTCAGGTTTAATACCTTGCTTCTCAACCCCGACAGTCCCCACATGCTAGGCAGAAGGCAGGTGCTAACATTATCTTCCTTTCCCATCATTTTAGCCACTTCTTCATGTTCCTATTTTCTTAGCACAGTGATTCAAGGGTTCTCACGTTGAAAGCCCTATACACCTTGCCACTTCCTACTTATTTGCATGCATTATATACATACTTTTATGCTTAACAGCATCCTGAAAAAATAGCTAATGAACAATTTAGCTATCCTATTTACCTTTTATAAAATCATATTAATCAACAATACCCTGTGTTTATGTCTCCACTTCAACTGTAAGAGAGAGTTTTTCTTGTTTTAAATTTGAGATTTCACTAGGGGCATTACCACCCCCTAAAATAACCCATGTCTTCATTGCCTCTCACATCTTTCCATCAAAGGCAATAACAAATTCTATATTGATTAACAACACAGTTTTGACACTACGACTTCAAAAATCCATTAACCTTTACTCTTTTGACTGCATAATACAGATTTACATTTTAAATACAGAACTGAAATGAATACTTGCTTTCTATGTACTCATGTAAATAGGCTTCTTTCTGACCTGCCCTTTTTCATCTGCGCCTTTAGTCACAGTAGAGCTCCTATCACCCCTATTACACTCGGCTTTTTCCTATGTATTGTCATTTTTAATGCAAATTAAGTAGTTGCTGGACCTGGAATTAAATATACTGTTGGTGTTCACTGATTTGAAATTGTCTCTTTATCTTTAAAGTTTAAAAGGATATGTTTTTCACCACATACTATCTTTGATTCTGTCCAATTCCAAAGGTTTCTTACCAATTTTTTGTCTCTCTGACCGGCATTTTCATTAATCACCACGGTATTTCCCATGTTTGCATTGCAGGCTCCTACAGCATACATTAGTCAGTTGTCTGAACCATCACAAGCAGAATGAATTTCGCAATATTTGCATGTGCAGGTGTACATAACTTACGATGCTACTGAGCAAAATAACTCCAAACTAGTTACCTAAGGTAAAAAAGACATCTGCTCGATGAAGGGTAAGTGGCACCCCTTGTACCTGTGGGAACCAAAAACATACCACAGGATTTTCACGTTCTGGATACGGGACATGTTACAGAGATGCTCCAAATTCAGGAGAGTTGTGAAAAACAAGTGGATAAAACTACCTGGTGCTCATAGAAAAGGACTAAACCTTTGGTGCTCATGCCAGAAATGTCCTTGGGTTATTCACAGGCACCCACACACATCCCTGTAAGCTGCAGCCCTGGTTCAGGCAGTCCTGCTCCCAGTGCTGCCTGCTCCAGCTCCTGCAGAGGATGGCTGGCACCATCCTGCCGGCATTCTTGGTTCAGACTTAACTCCATGTAAAATCAAAGGCCTTTTCACTCATTGCTTTTATACAGAGCAGTATTTGGGACATTATTTAAGTCTTCTGGTTGATTAAGGGTAAAAGATGATACAGTATTTTCTTGTTTTATTAGTTGGAGACACTGTGCAAATGAGGGCTGTAGAAACAGCTAACATCTTCTGCTTTTTAAGCTTAATTTAGGTGATATAGGAACAAAACAACGCGGCTTTATGCATTTTGGCAAGGAAGGATGGATGGGAAAAAGACTGACAGAGCAATTACAGGGAACTTGAAACATGCCCAGAGTCAACAAGATGACCTAACATTTGTCCTTTCAAAAATAAATACTCAGAATGAATAGTTTCAGCTCAGCAAACCATCTCTGAGAAAGAAAAACAATCATCCTAGGTGCAACTGGTAATCCTCAAAGACCATGTCCTATATTTGTCCTTCAGTTATGGGAAAGGAGGAGTGCAAAGCACTATTCCAGACCATTAAAACTGACAAGTTTGTATTGCACTTCATGTTTCCTACTTTGAGTGTCATTTAATTTTTTTTGTTTAAAAATCTTTGGATCTTCAAATCAATAACAATCAGGAAAAGTCTGATGAACACCTCAGCCAGAATCACCTACAGGATGTGAGCTCTAGCACGTGCTCTCCAGTGCCACAATACTAGGAGCCAGATGGAAATGATTTTACACTTCTGTACACTGGGATTTCTCCATGAAATGTTCTAGGGTGAATAATGAATGTTCAGAAAGATTGCAGGCCTCTCTGCACTGTCGAGATAAGGGTGCCAGCTTTCCTTGCAAACGCATCATATGGGTTTGTTAAGGTCATTTGAAATACTGTTCCATTTTCAAATGGGTTTTTTTCAGTTTGAAGGATATGCACTGTAAATCCTAGCATGAACTCTATTTCCACTTAGCAGAAGTAGATTTCACCTCTTGTTTTTAAGGAAATAGAACATTGTTTTCACTTACAGATGACCTTTTTTTTCCTTGTAGAGATAAGAGTAATCTCAAGTTTCCAGTTCAGTGCAAGTCCTACAGGAACTAGAAAGTATCATTCCTGCAGCAGCAGTATTTGCCTCCTTTAACTCAGGTATTTTCAGTCTTGCAAACAGTCAGATAACAATAGCTACCAGATTGAAATATTTGCCTAGAAACCCCTGTCTAATTCAGAGCGGCAAATTTTATGGTCTTACGTAAGTATTTTCCAGGAAAATTTCTCTTTTCCATCAGTGCTGAAACTGAATTTGATATAATTTTATATCTGAAAAACTTGCTCAAGAATAGCAATTTCTACAGATAAAGCTATTATTTTGGGAATTTCAGATATGCTGTCTGTCTAGGAAAAAAAAAGGTAAAATAGTATCAAACTATTTCTCTACACACTACATCTAAACTGTTGTTCTCAAAAGGGCAAATGGAAGAAGAAAGCATAAGTGCAAATGGAGGAATGGGAGAGGGGTATGTCAAAAGGTAGTAATAGGAATAAATGAAGCCAAAAGGAGACTTGGAACAGAGATCTGCAGTTCATCATCTTGCTGTCTTCACCTTGCTGCCCACATACTTAAAAGACTTAGATTGAGATTCATCTCCTGGTGGGCCTTTCATTTTGTCAGCTCCAGTCTGCCGCTGGAGACAGCTCTCAGACAGAAGTTTTCAGGAAGAAAGACACTTTGCTTTGCTTTACCTTATCGATTTGAGAACATACAGAGGCAGGAAATTTTATTCTGGCTCAATTATTCACAAAAAGCAAGCAGAGACTTGTCAGATTTTGAAGGGAGAAAAGTGACATATTGAGAAGACAGTGACAAAATAACCCACAAAATGGGTCTACATGGGAATGGTTTACCTGCCTATCCTGTCACAGTGATGCTCAGCCCAGGAAACAGTGTCTGTGGCTTCTAGCAAAGATTTCAGAAAGAGAGCAGTACTCACTGACTATTAATTTACAAAGAAGAAACCCACCCTTCTGCTTAAAATTGTTTCTCCCACACTTTGTCAGCAGGGTCACACTGACGGATTGTCTAAATCCTAGGCTGAGAACTCCCTGGGCAGGAAATGTGTAAGGCAGTTAAGTCCTGTCTATATGTCTCCTCTTTTCTTCCCTAATTCAAATCCTTTTGCTTTCTAAGTGCCTGGGTGACAAGAGGCACAACTTGAAATAATAACATTTATGGCACAGGAGTTGGTATTTCTGAATGTCAGCAAGGGCATCTTGCTGACACAATTTCACATCAAGACATTGATGATCTCCAAAGCAATCAATACTGGTTTTTTTGGTAAAATTCTTCACTTGAAATTCTGTAACACAACCTAGCAATGCTGAGAACCCAAGCCTGTTTCCTGATCAAGACTCCCTCCAGCTGGAACACACTCAGTGCTGTTAATTTAAATTTCAGTCAGTTTCTAATACTTTCATAGCTTAGTGTTCTGTTTACGAACTATAGAATATTGCTTATTTGCTCAAGCAATTTAAATATTAAAAAGAAGTTTTTTTAAAGAAACATTTAGTAAAAGTTTAATCTTCCAAAATCTCTTTGTCTGAAATAAGCTTAACTTTCAGAAAACGTCTGTGTACATAGTTGCATGTTTTATTTGAAACACTAAAAAATGTGAAGTATTATTTTTGTTGGTCCTGAAAGTAATGTTCTCTTTAGTATAAATAATTCAGAAAAATACTTTTGCTTTCTTATTAATTGGAAAAAAAATGACAATGAAAATACCCTGACCTGAAACCTGCTGGGAAGTAAGTAATTTTCAGTAAGACCTTTAGTACAGAGCTGTCAGTCTAAGCAAACAAAGCCGTATGGTTTTCTTTCAAGCCTGTTGGAAAAACTACTGTGTTACAGGCATGAAAACAGCACCTTTATGTGTCACTAAATACAATTTTTAAGGATTAAGTTTATCCCTTTGTCAGTATTTCAGCTTACAAACTATTTGGAATGTGCATTTCAACACTTACATTCCCTTTATGAGTATTTTCTCTTATGCTACCAAGAAAATACCTTTGAAATCATTGCACTGCATTCACATCAGAAATCCCATCTTCATTATACAACTACACAGGCCTGCAAGCCCAGCTTCTCTTTAAAACATGATTTATGATTCTACTTAAGTTTTTTTAGCACTGAATCTGCCACGAGCTGTGACACACGTGGATTACAAACATAAAATATGTACTCTATATTAAGAAGATCAGCCATGACAGAAGGCAGTGTTAAAGTGTCAGAGTTTGGGATGGCTACACACGCTTCTCCATGGATGAGCTACATGGACATAAAAGCCTGGCCTAGCTCCAGGTTTGTCCAGATTTTTCCCACTGGAAATACTTTAGTCACTTCAGGATCACTGAAGTAACTGGAGCCCAGAGATTCTGAATTGCTGTAATTGCGCATTATACTATTAATTAAGAAAAAACAAGCAGCAAACCCCAACACATACTTTTAAACCTTAGTGTAGTCTGCAAGGAGGAATAAGCTGTGTATGTGTAAACAGAAATCATTCTAGCTGCTACACCGAGCTCATGAAATTATCTCAAACATCTGAATACTTTAGAAAATGCCATTATATTAATGACTCCCACTAGTTTCAGTCTACTAAGCAGGAGATCATAGTCTAAGTGCTAATACACTTTGAATATACACACAGGGAGCAGCTGAAGAGATAAAGATTTAAATAGAAAATGACCTGGTAGGAGTTTTCAGTTCTGATTTTTTACTGTGTCAGCAGACCAAATAGCCAGCAAAATTCATAATTCATTCTGGGTAACTGTTAGGAAGTGCTTCAAGTGAAAAGTTTGTGGTGGCTTTTTTTTCTGATTTTACTTCCTCTAAGCTATAGAAAAATTAAACAACTTCATAAAAGCTGAATTTGTGAAACTTTATTGACAGGAGGTGAGTAAGCAAACTGGAGGAGATGAAGTGGAGGCAACTGAAATGAACAAAGGCCATAAAGCTCCTGGAAAAAAGCCATTTGTCACTCAAGCTCTTACAGAAATTCCCTTGTCGGATCAGAGTAGTACATCTGAGTGTTCAGAGGAGCGTGCTGAAATACTGACCACTATTGGGCTTCATTACTTTCACTCACCCACTCAATCCTATTTTGTTTTAATTCCTTTCAGGAGGCTGAGAAAGTCACCTTGTCTAAGTGGTCAACCCCTGCTGTTTCCCATAGTAGCTACCACGCAAACTCCAAAAGCGTTCATATTATGCCAGGAAATCCTACCTCCTCCACAGGAGCCAAAGAGTCTGGAACAATAATACACTATACAATATTCAACATTTTCACTCCTCTAACTGTAGGAATTTTGCCAAAAGATGGAGTACTATTACTCAGACAACTTCTGCTTCAATGTCCACATTTCAGCTCCACGCAGTGATACTGCAGTCAGCCAGCAAACTGGTCAGCCTACACAGCAACAAATATGGTCTTACCTATCATCATCTGCCATCTTATTGTCTCCATCTTAACCTTTTAAATTTGGCTGATTATATCTTGCTGTGGCCATTAAGTTAAAAATATTTATCTATACGTGCTACCTGCTTGCACAGGTACACACAAACTTGCATCATGCTGCTCTCATCCCACGTTCTTCTGTTTTCATTTCTACACTAAGGCAGTGTATATCCATGAAAAATACTTATATCCTTTTCCAGAAAATGGAAATTCCTGGAATATTTCTCATGAAATATACTTCTTCAATAAAATAAAGTTAATTTCACTGTTAATTCTCTTCTTTCTACAAGGATGAAAGTCACAATAAATTACCATAATTCCAGGTAAATTAAAACCATCACTGGTGCAGAAAGAAATTCTCACAGGGTTCCAGAAAGGCAGGATGAGCTGTTTGTGTGACGGAAGTGGTTTTGTGTTCCCTTACTGCCATTTGGGGTCTTTCGCCTTCAGAGTGAGATTGGTATTTTTACACAGACAAGACACAGGAACGAAAACAATCTGCCATACCTGGAATAAGGAATAGACAAGTGCCCTACTGAGCAAGATCAGATACAGGCCGATATCTACCTCAAAAGCAGTCCTGGAAATATCTACAGAATTTAATATATAGAAGAGGAAACTGCCTCGGTTAACATCACAGAATCCTCTCAACACACAACTGGTAGAAACAGCTCATCAAAAAGCACAGTTCATCTTGGCTTTATCACACATAGTTTCACCTAAGAAAGAAGCATTGAAGAAAACTCCCCTGAGTATGTCTTGATTCTGGCTCTACATCCATTACATAAATATTCCCCAGAGTGATGCCACCAGTTTTAGAACAAAAGAAGGGAGTATTTAAAGACAACAAGGTACAACTTCACCACTTCAGACATATGCACTTTATTTGCCTGCTCAACACTCTTGTGTGAACTCCACACGTGGATATTAATAGGAATTCTGTGTCAAAGCTTTCAGAGAGAGACTGTAGGAATTTGTAGGAGTAAGGAAAGCTAATGACAGCTAATTAAAGATTCAATTTTATGTCTTAGATTTTCTTCGAAGATTCCACATTTAGTCTTTTCTGGTTTTATTTGCTTTATTTCGTTTATGCAGCAGTCTACACTGATGTAACCGTTCTTGCCATTTATTTTCATGATAAAACTAGGAGAAATAACTCATAGTAAGAACCTGCAAAAACTAGTCTGATAAATGGATAATACACATATAATATAAAAATGTATTTTAAAGACCTTTCATGGATCACCACCTTTAAAACTCTGTTCTCCTACTGTATTCAAGAATCTTAAGTTAGTTAAAAAACCCTATTTAAATTTTTTTGAGAGGAAAGAACCCAATCCAAGTGTAAAAGTAACCCCATTAAGTGTCTAAAGGTAGCCCTCCCACCCGTATCTGATACACAGCTAGCAGATGGAAAAATCAAATTATGGATCTATTCATTACACATTTGTAAAAGGACACTCATCACACAGTATTCCAGCAAGCCTCCACCTTTCAAATACTGGGTGGAATGGTTGCTGTTAGACTTTTAAGATCCAGGTTTAAAACAAACTGCTTTATGTCCTGTAACACACTACAATCTCCATTACAATCTCTCTTCTGCAAAGCAATAGCTTCATTTATTTCAGGATTATTTGCTCCCTTGCTTACCTTTGCCTAGAAATTCATCTACTCAACAAAAGAAGAAACTTTTCCTAGGGAAACAGAATGGAAAAAAATAGCTGTTTAATATCCACTGGCACAAACGACAGTTCAAAACCCCATGCTTGTATCTCCAGGGATTTAGATTTATTGGCATCTTTACTAGCTGGGTCTTGGAAGCCTGCAAAGCTGGCCAGAAAGAACAGCGTGTATATATTGAGACAGAAAACTCTGTGAACGACGGACATTTTTCACTGATGAGTTCTGTTTTTCCAAGTGGATGGAGTGAAGAACTGTAAATAACATGTTGGGCAGAGGTTGAAAAAGTTATCTAGCTTTTTATAGGCAACTTTAAGACTTTGTTGCTTACTGGGTTTCTGGTCTCAAGCCAATCACTATGAAAGCTTCACTTGCACAGTTAACTCCTTGCTTACGGTTGGTCCCAGAGTTGGTATTAAGGTTGCAGAAGAAACTGAGCACACATGAGAGCAAGTGAGAGAGAATGAGAGAACAAACTCCTCTGTACCTACTAAAAGCATTCTTTCAACTAAAATGTTAGAAAATCAGTATGAGTAGGATTACATTAACTTTACAAATGGAAAAACAAGGGGCAAAGATGGAAAATGGCTTGTTACTGACATAAGAACAATTAACAAGGGTAAAGTCAGAAAAGAAATAATTTAATTTTAACTCTGACTGTAGAGACAACTTGTATCACACTTTCCTGCTTCCCCTTTCCCCAGCAGAGGCCATTTACCGTGCTAGACAAGAAAAACAATGGACATTAATATGATTGACTAAAATATGTGGATTTTTGAAAAGCTACCTTTTTCCACATAGAAACAGTCTGCCTATTTGAAACACAAAAATCTCAGTAAATTCAACAGAGTCAGAGTCACTAATCTTTCATACATTCAGTTTCATAAAATTGACTTTCAGTCACGGTTTGAGAAACCGTGGCCAGGCTATCCACTTATTATGCATCTTAATGAATCAACTTGTCCAAAATTTAAGTGTTCATTAAAAAACAAAACAAAAAAACCCCCAGTTTCTAGACTTGAAGCAAAAATAACCTTGTAAATAAGAATTATATTCAACTAATGAAAATATGCTTTCCTGAATCTGCAGGCAGGTAAGACAATGATTTTTTTCAGTAGGAGTTCCTCTATTCTGTGGCTCAAGGAACATTCAATGATGAGTGCTGGAAGCCTCACACCTGTAACATTATTTTGCTCTGCAGAAGATACAGTGAAGGGAAATGGAGAAAATTAGCAAAGACCAAAAAGGAAGAAAAACAAGAAAAAGAGAACGGGAAAACACTGATTTGTTTTCATTTTTCAGTCTTCCAAAATTTAGCTTGTACTGTAACCATAAAATACCTGCCTTTTATACAGCTGACTCTATTTACAAATTAAGGCATATGATCATACAATCATTTGGCTCAGAAGGAACTCCTGGAGGGTTTTGCATTTATTCCTCAGCAGTTTTCCACACAAATATGTCTTCACCACACCAGAAATGGTTTCCTCACACAGATGAAGAACAATAGCTTTATAATGTCATTATTCGGGAACATAGGAAAAGCTATGAAATCCTTGTTAAAATTCCTGGGGCAGCAGCCAGGCAGGCAGCGTGTCAGCTCCAAGCCATCTCTGAGGCAGAGCAGCAAGGTCTGTGCTATCTCTGCCTAAGGAGAGCCTCGGCTCCCCCAGCCCCTCTGCAGCAGAGGCTCCCCACAGCAGGTGCCTCCTGAGCACAGCCCAGCCCTGCTGGCAGCACCAGCTCCGAAACTGTCACAGCATTTCACAGAGTAGCTTGCTCTTCCTAGCACAAGGAGAAAATATGTAGCAGAAAGATGTCTTTTACTTAACAGCTGAATACTTCACAGCCGGTGGAGAGCTGGCAGGAGGATCTGCATTACTGAACAGCCCTTTCACAAAGCAGAGCACTCGCTCGTGCTGGGCCTATTCCTGCCCAGGGAAAACACTGACATTTCATGGCTGTAATATGGCCATCTCCTGAAGAGATTAAAGACCATCCTATCTTCTAAAGTAGGTAGGGATTTAACCATCTCCTAACCAGATGTCCCTATCTACCTACTATAAGCACAGAAAAGAAAAATAAGTAGTAGGAAAAAAATTAGATTATTATTATTTGTTGTCATTATGGTATCGCTACTACTTTGTTTAGTGCAACTACACAGTGTTAATGGTGGAGGTCACCTTTGCTAGACACTTTTTTTTGCCTATTAAATGGTACTAAGTCTAATAACTTGCTTCAAGCATTATCTAGTCACTGGAATCAAAGTGGTTGGTTTTTTTTAACAATTCCTTTATGGTTTCTGAACGGCAAAACTGACTAACTAAACCCTTGTGTTTTCTGGGATGTCACTTGTGATTTCTTTTTTTTTTAAATTTGAGTTGGCAACCCCTCATACTCATTTTCACATAAAGTGTTAGAAGCACTAAAAAGACCAACATTTTTTTTCAGAACTAACCATGATCAAACTAAAGCATAACCATTAATTCTCTTAGAGCCCCCATACATGATTAAACTCCAACTCTCACCATGCTGAGGGCACAATCTCAACTCAGTGGATGCACCGTAAGTTTCATCAAGTTTTTTCCATTTCCCCCCAATCTAATTTAAATGGCAGTAGTTTGGTCGGAAGGCTCATGTTCCACATAGCAGATGTCTAGGAGCTGGAAGTACATTTGCCAACCAAAAAGAGACATCAACTACGAGCAGGAGGAGAGTAACTCAGATCTCTCACCAGCCAAGGACAGGAAGGAAGGCAGAGTGGTAAGATTTCTACAAAAGTGGTTTTAGTGCCTCCAGTTTCAAGTTTTTTGAGTACATGGCAGGAAACACTGAACCTTAGGTTTCAGTCAGGTTGTCTCAAGCAACCTTGAAGAGCTGCCCCTTGGCACTGCATGCTGTCTGGGGGTTCTTCAAGCCAATATTAGTAGCAAACTCAGACTGGGCAGAACACACATCTAAAATAGGTTCAGAGCACCGCTAATGGATTTCCCTCTTCCCTTGGATGACATATAGCCAGTTACCTCTAACAGAGACACTGAATTCTGTAACAAATCTTTCATTTTAATCAAAGTCATGAGAATCATTAATGCTGAGGTTACACTTCAGGAAATGGGAGAGAAACAAACACTGGCTGTATTGGATCAAAAGAAAATCCCATATATTCACTCAATGCCATATTTTTGACAGTGACCAGTAATGTATATTTGTGGGAATGTATAAAAACAATACAATTGAGGCACAAAATGAAACTTCCTTGATAGAACTGCCCGGCTTCCAGGAGAGCTGAGGCATGTTGCTTTTTTGTCCCCTATATTAGGAACTTCCTAAGAGCCTTCTTTTCTGCATCTCAAATTCACCTGTACAGCTGTGGTCACACAGAATCCCAAAACAGCACCCTGCTCTCCTTTTCAGAATTATCTTTCCTCTTAAGACAGACAGATGTAAGTCTCAGCCTGGAACACAGCTAAGGAAAGAACCTGCTACACAGAGAGTACCACAGAAAGTTCCCACTGGTTAAGACCATGCTGTATAATAAGAACTACCTTTAGAAACTTGCAGCACCAAATTTAGACTTCAACTACTAAGTGTCCAGAACTTGCCCTTCTGCTCAGCAGAGTCTCCTGCCAGTGCTCAGTCACACTTGGCACGAACAAAGGCAAAATAAAGGGAAATCACTGCTGTCTCCAGCTTCAGGCTCCCAGTGGATGCCCCCACCTTCACTTGACCCTGCTTGCTTGGACCATGGAATGAAGGGCTTCACACATACAGAAGAGAATAAACACACTGCATTGCTTTTGGAATTAAAAATAGAACAATTATCCATAACAGTTTGCAGCAAGATTTCATGCACATCAATGTCTATATTGTAGTATATAGTGTGCATGCACAGCTTTTGTCTGTGGGGAACAGTTACCAAAGATGGACATCAAGATCTTTATTACAACAGATTATTATTACCACAGAAGATGTGCCAGGAAAATACAAATAGTGTATATTAAACCATATGGAGAACTTGCTGGTATGTGGAGCTCAACCACCAAAATGCTTCTTCCACAATCCCCACCCACCCACAGCCTGATGAATGCCCATCATCTGTGCATAAAGTTTAACTCTGTTTTATTAATAGTAGCATGAAATCTGGATATATAAGAAAGTGCCCTACTACATAAAGCAATATATTGGGATTTTTTTCTCCTGCTGAAATAATTTCTAATTTAGTTACTATAGAAACCATCCTGCAGCCATCCTAAAAAAAAAAAATCTCTGTATATATTTACACTCACACTGAGAAAAAGAAGAGGAGAAAAGCTGGAGTGTACCTGCACATGCAAGAGAGAAATGGCCAAACAAAACAGATCTGACAGTAGTTTATAGGAACACAGCTAAAACTCCTGAAAATCTAACAGCAATATTCATTCCCACGATTGTCATCACTAACAAAGCCATGGACATGCAAAAACCTCTGCTCATAGAAAATCAGGGCCTTTCTTTTCTGCTCAGGAAACAAATAGGTACAATAATGCAGTAACAGTATTTTTTCTTAGAACTGAAAAAGGGACATTCTGAGCATCCTGGCATTATTCTAATACATCAAACGAGAAGAAATCAGGGCTAACTGAATATGTCTTTTTGGCTCATTTAAGTCGCAGATGAGTGACAGCTAACAAATTACACAACAGCCCGTGACACACAGATTCAGACCAGCAGTTCTGCAGTAAAATTTAACAAGAGACAGCTTTACCCAGGTTTATTTCTTTTCATACAGTGCTGTCATAAACATTTCATAAATAATTCTACTAGGAGTATGCATGATTTATAAAATGTCTGGGAGGAGCTGCTAGCTTTCTCTCTTGCACTCTGTTGTTTGTACTTATAAAATTGAGTCAGCTGTAATTTCAACAACCCTAAATCTTCTCTACAAGAGATTAAAAACACCAGTGCTACTTGCTCCAGAAGAAAAAGGTATTCCAGTAGTAAAGTATCTACAGAAAACCACTGAGACCTTCATTTAACTCTTTTGTATCATGAAGGCTGAAGAGTTCTCAAAAATAAAACCAAATGCATTTCACGGAAGCAAATAAACACTTTAAGTAAAAGGTTTCTGTTGGAAATAGCCCTGGAGGACATTAATATGCTTAGAAAATCTTAAGGTTGGCCATTTAATTTCTAAGATTAGATGAGACTACTTTTGTAGAGTGCTAGAATTTGTGTTTTATCACCCGACTCTGTATGTGAAGACAGGAGCTGGGACAGTGGGCTGCACCACCATCTGTACAGGGGATGACACACCAGAGTGTGCTCTGAGCACTGACCCAGATGGTGCAGCTCAGTCGCTTCCCCACTGCCTGGCTGGGAGCTCTGCATGAGAACAGAATAGTTGTGGTTTAACCCAGGCAAGGTCAACGCAGAGCTGAGAGGTTGTTTTCCAAGTTGTTCATAGATTTAGGTTTGTCCAGTTCTGGAATGTCAGCTGACACCACCGGCTTTTTGTCATGGGCACTTGTAGCCCTTTCCCTCTCAGATCTGGATTTTCTCACTGTGCTGTGTCTGTGTCATCTGCTCTGGATTAATGCCACATGCTTCACACAATGTTACTTTAAGAGGATTTTGAAAATATAGCTGGGTAGAAAATGAGACCACCAAAACATTTTATCACGCTAAACTCGTGCTTGTTACCAGGAAGACTAACCTCCATGCATGCAGAAATAAGTCAAGATGTCCCCACAGCTGAGACACTGGAGTTCATCCCCAAACCGAAATTTCTGCATGGAGGTCTCCAGACTAACACTACCTTTGTATGTTGACAGACCCAAGTTCAAACTGAGAATATCATTTACAAATACCTTCTGTCTTTTTTAACAGTATTCCCAACATGTTGCACTGAGCCAGCATATACCTTTTGTTGAAGGTTGTCTTTTCTTTCAAAGTGTATCTAATTTCTGATTAAAGAAATCAATTATGGGAATTAAGTTTGTGTTGATTTACAAAATAGCACTATTATACTGCTGTCTAGTATCTTACTAGCACTTTTCATCCTTCAGAGTATAAAAATATCAGTATGCAGAATAAGAAATAATTACGTTCTGAAATAATGCTAGAAAATTCCACTTAGGAATATAGTAGAATCTCTTTAAATTAAATTAGCTAGCATTAGCATTCAAAAACGAGACACAATTTAGGTCAACCATTGATCTCTCTTAATGTGGTAATTCACATTTTCAAGTAGAAACACTCCCTTATACACACCTCTCAGTTCCCTACTGCTCATCTTCCTCATACATTAAAACAGAATACTTCTGACACTTAACCCTGCAGTGATGAACAAGTCAGCCTCGATCATGCAAAGTTCACACTTGGCTTGAAGCATGTTGAATAATTCCATTAATTTCTACAAGAATACTTTGCACTATGTGAATCTGAGCCAAAGCATTCAGCAGTTTGAAGAGCTAATCACAGCAGGACTTTTGTAGGGAAAACTGGCAGAAAATGCAGGGAAATAACCAGCACAAAGCCATGCAGCCATCAATCAGGTCACAAGTATTTAGTCTACCCTATCAGGCTGTGCCCTGGTTTCAGCTGGGATAGAGTTAATTCTATTCCTAGTAGCTGGTACAGTGCTGTGTTTTGGATTCAGTGTGCGAATAATGTTGATAACACACTGATGTTGTAGTTGTTGCTAAGCAGTGCTTACTCTAAATCAGTTTCCCAGGCTCTGCCAGTGAGGAAGTGCACAAGAAGCTGGGAGGGAGCACAGCCAGGAAAGCTGACTCGAACTGGCCAGAGGGTAGAATAAAGGTATGTATATAAACCAGTACAGAAACTGGGGGGAGCTGGCCAGGAGGGGTCAGTTGCTGCTGGGGAACTGGTACATCAGTCAGCACCTACTGAGCAGCCGTATTGTGCATCACTTGGTTTTTTTTTATTTCATTCCTCTCTACTTGTTATCTCCCTTTTCATTACTATTATTATAATATTTTACTTTATTTCAGTTTCTTAACTGATCTTAGCCCATGGGTTTAACCTTTTTTCTGATTCTCCTCCCCATCCCATGGCGGGTGTAGGAGGGGAGTGATCAGACGGGTGCATGGTATTTAGTTGCTAGCTGACAGTACTTGTTAATCAAAACTTCTCTCCAGAAAGATGTAATGATATAGAAACTGTTTTTGCAGACTGATCCATGACTCAATTTTGAACCACTGTCAGTATTCCTTAGTTGTTCGACCCATGTGAGGGATTATAATCAGAGAAGAACACTTACCTTGTACTCAACAGAGATTTGCAGGGAGGTGCTAATTAACACAATGTACAGCAAAAATGAAGATAGATGTTAACAGATATAAAATTGAAATAAATTTCACAATTAGAGTATTAAAACAGAAGCACTGGATGGGAAAGCAGAGACACAAAATCTTGCCACTGCCATCACAGGCAACCACATAACAGATATGGACTGTATTTAGCCCAGAATGACAAGCAGAGCATCTCCAGGCTCTCACCACGCACTGCAAACCAGAATTGCTAAAGAACCATATCACAAAACAACAAAAGGCACAAAACCCTGGAACATACCACAGAAAAGCCAAAGATAGCAAAGACAACAGCAGTGTGTAAGTAACAATCACAGCAGGGAATTTGATAGATAAATGCCTTTATAAGTCTCAGAAGTATTCTGGTCCCACGTCAGCGAGAGGCACAGACAGCCCTGTGGAAGATACCACAGACACGGGCACAGTCTCTGTGACAGTGCTGCTGCCTCACTGTGGGACTTGGAGATGCTCTTTCTGCTGAGCCATGCTACAGAGAGGAGAGCACAAGGAAACTCATTCCAAAACTCATTTCTTTGAGCAAATAGCACTACTTTTCCATCATGAGAAGTGCAGGTTGAGTTGAGAAACAATAAACAAGAGGATAATTAAGATGAACAAAATGAGAATTTTTAAAGAGGGCTCAGCCATCAAGTATATGGTAAGTGATGCATAACTGAAAAGTGTTGGTGCTTCTCTACCCATGTTTTCAAGCTCATCAGAAATAATCCTTCTAGTGTGGTTCCCTTCAAGAGAGAGACATTCACCCAGTAAATATCCCTGTAATTCTCCTTTCCTTTAGCTGCTCAGGGCTTGTTTAACACGCCTGTGTGGAATTTCACATCCCTATCCCTTTGCAAACCTTTCGAATGAGAAACAGGTGTTCCAGGGATGGCTGAGAAAGCGCACTGTGTTTATCAGCTGTGTAAACTTACGTTGAAGAAATTTGTCTTGTTCCTCTCGCAGAAGAGGCCCTGTGCAGGCATGTGCTTCAGCTGCTGCCAGGGCACCCCGCTGCCCAGCAGCACGTCCCGGGCCCACTGCAGGTTCTGTGGACAAGAACGGGCAGGTGAGTTGCAGGCAGGGGATGGAAATCCCACCACAGGTAAAAGTATAAAACAAAGTACACTTTTATTTATTAACCTGCAGTGGCTTTTCTCATTTTCCACGTACTTGCTGTTCCAACGGTATTTGTTCTCCCCACACACTCTCTGGAAGCACCCCCAGCTCTTCCCTCAGGCCAACTACCTGCCAGAGCTGAGGCCACGACCCTCAAGCTTAAACTGCAGCCTTCTTTTAGCAGGGTGGTGAATTCAGACCTTTTACCCCTACCCAGCCATTGCCCTCCATGTAGGTTCACTTAACCTCCCTGGAAATTCCATGACTGTCATCAAACTCGGTTCATACGCTCAGTGAATTAACAAGAAAGTATCAGCAGGGGACTAAATGGTAGATGACAACCAAAAATTGATAAAAGCACTATCCCTCTAAGAGTTCAATGCATGAACCTCTCTTGTGTAGCTGAGAACTAGGGACAGCTGTTGGCTCCAGGCAGAATGTTACAAACAGATGGGACAATTATTAATTGTAAGATTTCACCAATGGAAGCTTTGCTTTACTTCATTTTTTATTTCAGGGTTTGAAAATGGCATTTGAGTCGCATTTGACCAGCTTTTGTACAGACAACTTCACAAGAGAGGACATGAAAGAAAGAGGAAGATGTTTGGTTCACAGAGACAAATGAGAATGTTGGACTCTGGCTTGTGTTCTGTGGACTGGAAATACACTTTTGTGAGTCATAAATGTGATTAAGTCATGTCCATCCAAGACGCGTATTCCAGCTGTGATACCCCTTTTTTGTGTGTGTGTGTGTTGGGGTTATTAGAAAAGTTCTTATCCTGTGTTCCAGATTATTTTTGTTTATGAGACTGGTGAAACAGTAAAAACTCTGCTCAGTCATCAGTGACTTTGTCCTAATGACAGTAATCATGCAGAAATCTCCAATGTCTTACCAGAATTGGAGCATCCCCTCTAGCAAAATGCTGATTATGGATTCATGTGCAAGAGAGCTGAACACTGGCAATACTAACCAGATATTTACGGGTCTCAAAAACCCTTCATTCAAAGAGCTCATACAGGTACTTACACAAGACCTTCATGATTATAGTGTAGCATAATCAAGTGGATTGGGATAGCTTTCTTTTGGTATGGGATAGCTTTCTTTATGTTCACTCATAAACATCACAAGGTACTTTCTGGCTGGTCATGGGAATCAGTAAATTTAATTATTATCACTGAGTGTGAAATTTAATTAAGACTGAAGAAAGCAAAGTATGTAAACTCAGCTGCATACTAACCTTTTTCTACATAACTTCTTTTGTAATATGTATTTCTGTAATCCTGTTAACCTAATCCTGAAAAATACTTGGAAATACATACAGAAGAAAATACAACACAAGAGAACCTACAAAAATCTGGTCTTCCATGAAAGTTATCTTGTTTTGAATAAAATCAGAATCCAACACAAATAAGCCTATTCTAACATCCAAGATCCAGGCACATAAAAACCACTTTATTTTATGCTAATCATAGTCATCAGAAATGTAAGTTAATTCCAAGTGTGAAAATGAAGTAAAACTTGCCTAATGTGTGGTAATCTGAATCTTACAGTTAAAACTATCACATAAAAATTCAAGGAAAACAAAACCCTTAAGAAAGTTACCATCCCACCCCAAATCTTAAATCTAAAATCCCAGTCTAACGAAATGTTAGTAATGGATGTATTCCCGAACCCGAGTTTTACAAGGGAAAGGTTAAGAGATCATTAATTGTAGCGTCATGCTCTGGTGCTGGGATGTGCTGAGCACGTTGCACTGACCATCCACAGGCATGTGTTTGGTACACATAATTCACAGGCTTTTATTGACCAAGATGATGGCAGTAACCCAGCTAGGAGGAGAAAAGATCATTCAGACAAATGGGGCAATTACACGGTAACTTCACACAATCAAAACTAATAGGAATAAAAGACATAGTTACAGATTTTCCACTACCCTTCTCCTTAAATCAGCATGATCACTTATTCCCAGTAAATACGCCTGAGCAGGTCTCAACTCATTAGATTTCACAGAGCCTGCTCTGCTTGGTTTTCAGCTGATGAAGTTATTAGGAGTGGGTGAAGGGATCCAGGACATAGCAAAAAGGATTTATTCTTCTTGGCGCACCGCTTGCCAGTCTGAAATGCTGGATTTGGCTGTCTGACTCAGGGCAATTATGAAATACTCTTTCCAGTTCAGCTGCTGCCTCCCACATCTTTATCACCCCAAGATTCAAAGACAAGATGACTGACAGGGTACAGTAACTTGCAAAAAAGCTGAAGTAGAAAAGGAAAATCTCTTAGGGTCAACCAAGTGGAACTCTGAGTCACCTGGAATGGATACCCCTTAACTCAATGGTGTCAGAAGCACCTTTACCTAAATTGGAAGCTCCACAAAGTGTTTCTGAGAGGTGAACAAAACACTCCAGTATACTTTAATCCTTCCCTCTGTTTTCATTTACAGTCCATTAGAAGGCTTTGTCTCAAAAACCTCCTCCTACTCCTGCATCAAATAAAAGCAAAATAAAAAGACTACTGATTTGAAAGGTGGCCTTTTAAATGAACTGTTATTACCAAACTGTTTCTACTTGAAGTGGTTACATCTATTATGCTAACAGATTGTCTGTATCTAAGTATATTAAGCCTACATACATATAATCTTGTAATTTTTACATGCATGTATTATGCCTAGTTTGACTAACTTGTCATGTCACTGACCTTATGTCACACCCAACATTAATTTCCCCATTAAGGGCTCTGCTAATAACAGACATTATAGAACATACAAACTTAAAAACTCACACAAACAGTATTTGTGAGCAGATTCTTCCAGGATTTACAGAGCACTTTTTATTTTGAGATTAAAAAAAAGCACGTAAGTAAATATTTTTATTTCCTGACAACCTGCTGGTTACAGATTATCAGACCAGTTCCACATTCTGATCCATAAGGACCATAAGGCAAATACTTTTCACAAAGTTACACTGACAAATAGTGTCTTGCCAACGTCTAACTTCTCCTTCTTCTAACATCTCCTTCCAAACTGTGCCAACATTCCTTTTGGAGATAAAAATCACAAAGGATGAAGACTTTACTTCAAGGCAATGTTAATGGGAAACTAAAACTACTGCCCAAACTGGCAGTGAAGTAACTTCTGAAAATTCATCTTTACTTCCCTGCACATTTACTCCAACTAAAAACAGCTGTGTATAAATTTGCTCTGATAACAGACTAAAACAAAGAAAAATAGGCTCCAAATATTAAGCTGGATTTTGCAGGGGAAAAAAAACCCAACAGAACACGTAGCCAAACAAAATGTTCAAAGATTTTTGAAAAGATGTTTAAAAAACTCAGCTATTTGAGTTGATAGCTGCTGAACAATTATCTTCACTAATCTCACAAGAGCAAAACCAGGAAAACTGTAAAATGGGAGAAAACAGATTGCACATGGAAAAGTTGTTTTTCTATGCACTATGGAGACCTGCCAATCCTCTCCTTCTCCCAGCCAACCATGAATTTTGGCCATCAGTCTAAATTCTTCATGCAAATTCCTGGCATTGGTACATAAATGCTGAATTTTCCAAGATGGTTATATGCATTTAAAAACTAATTTCAGTCTTCTAAAATTCACCACTCCGCCCCCCCCAACAACACAACCTGATGTAATTTATCTCATTTTTTAAATCAGGCTTATCATGAGTATATGTAAGCATAATCATTACTCCAGTTACTGCTGAAAATGCATAGATCCATTTTGTGTTTTAAGTTCATGCAGGAGTACAGCTTCCACTAAAGACAATGCAATGTGCCATTAAAACACAGACATTTGACACTGCTCTACAAAAGAACCTGAACGAGCCATTAAAGAAAGAAAATGTAAAACCCATGTGAAAATACGCAGTATACATATATCAATAAGAAGATCTTTTGGGTTTTGCAGTGTCAAGTGGCTGTTCATTATGCAGAGAATTAATAAGAAAGGACAGTGAAACCCAAAAATGCTTGTTGAAGCCAGCCTGGTAACTGCTAGGCTCAAACAGGCAGGATTCAGTTTTTCTGAGTTCCAAGAGGAAACAGATTTAGACAACAATGTGTATTTCACATAGAAATCCATCACTGAGTTGATATTTATATAAGGAGAGAGATATTATAAGCAAAAGAGAAAGCTTCATCAGGGAAAAATAATAGAGGAAAATATTTTGCAAGTAGTTCCTCAGGCAAGGACATGCTATTTGAACCAATAAATTGAAAACAGGCAGCTTTTTTTGTTGAATGTTGATACAACTTCATGTCAGCAACAGTAATGACAGATTGCAGGAATCTATGGCTCCTATTCATGATTAGCTCCATGGAAAAATTAACAACTGTTACATACAAACAGCACAAGAATGTTTTCAAAACAAGCTCTCTATAAAAAAGGGTAATATTTTTCTGGATAATCACTCTACAGACAAATGGAATATTCATCACCTTCCAGTAGGTTGCTAAGACATGCTTGTGCTCACTTTGCAGTGACACTGGTGACATGTTTTCTACCACGAGGCCAGGGGTACAATTTGTGTCCCTTCCCTATTGTTCACATAAACTGCAGTACTGGTGGGGAAGAAAATTCAGGAAGCCATGCAGAGCAGCATATGACCTAATACAAGACTTCCAAATATAAAATCTGTGAATCCAAACCTTGATTATGACAATTAGTAAAATAACTCTGATAATTTCAATGTACTATTCCTACACATTTTACTAACAAAGACCCAGGATACCCAGAAAGTTTATCTGTGTCACATGCTGTGTTTACACAATACTGATTAATTTCTGCTTCCAAGTCACTTTTCAGTCCACTTATTCAGTAAAATAAATAATTTCTGTCATTTTTATGAGAACATCTTAATTTATGTGACATATCTAAAATGTAATTCTCTGCTGAATGACAGAAAATTACTTAGTTCAGTAATAAAAAAAGAAATTTTCTCCTTAACTGACCTCACACGCGAGTCAGACAATCTAGGAGCTGAAGACTTCCCAAAGTGTAGTTTCATTCCAACCTGCATTGGACGAGCTTATCTGCTGTATTGGAACACTGAGACTTCTGAACTAGTCCCGGTTTGTTTGCTCGGCAGTGAAGGTACAAACCTTGTGAGTTTTGCTGTAGGTGTACAGGTAGGCCAGTCTGTAGAGGCTCTTGTAGTGCTGGGGGAAGCGGCTGAGGCACAGGCAGAAGGAGGAAATGCACTGCTCTGTCAGGAACTTGCGCTGCTCCTCCAGGTCTGCGGGGAGACCGTGAGGGAATTCAGACGCCTCGTCTCCACAAGGGTCAGCTTTCTTCTTGCAGTCCCACTGCGAGGGCGGGGCGATGGCAGCTTTGAGGGGATTGCCAGGAGCAGACTGAGGATCCACCACCAGTTTTTGGCCAGTAGGCTCAGCAGGATTGTAAGATTCTGAGCTCTCCAGCAGCTCTTCTGACTTTCCTGCAGCTGGAACAGTTGAGAAAACTGACAATTGAAATTGCCATTTCCAAATGGCAAATGACATAGAGAAAATGACAAAAATTAAATATGACAAAACATAATCCTTTTCTTCATTAAAGCATAGACGGAAATATTGAAAAAAAAGTATGACTATTTGTGATGTTCACTGAGTAAGTAATCTACAACTCATTGACAGTCACACAGTAATACCTCCACTGTCTTCATCTGGGTTTTATCCTGAGGAATAGTATGAATTCAGCATACCTTACACAATGCAGGGTTTTACATACTCTTGGAAGATTTAGGAGGAGGAGAGAAAAAAAGCCAAAATAAAAGAGTAAATTCAGTAAAATTTTATTGCAAAGAAAAGAAGAAAGAGCAGAAAATTAAAGCCACCCTCCCAAGTTAAATGTATTATTCTTAATAGTCTACCTAGGAGAACACAATTCCAGAACACAATATGGGCTCGGACAGAATGATCAGCAGCAGCTCACCTGGTCTTCTGCATAACGTAGAACCTACAGTTCCATGTAAATATTTTTGTGCTTAACTTGGTAATTCATAATTCAATTGACCCATCTTTTGTTGAAGGATATCAAATCTTACTTCAGAAAACGTGTGTTACAGTGGGAGCTTCCACACTTCCTGTTAGCTAATCATTATTGCTGGAAACACACATGCTACATGCAGATTAATTTCTTTAACTTTAATTTTCAGTCATGGAAGTTTACCATGTCTTTGTCTTTGCTAGGATAAAGAGCCTCTTACATTAGATCTTATCTCCCAGCAGAAAGTGTGGAGATACACTAAAGTGTACTTCATCCTCAAGCATAAAGCTGCTCCATAACTTTTTCTCTGATAAGGCTGAACTTTTGAACAAGCTTGTTTTACAGAAATCACGTTTTTCAAAATTTGCTTGCCTCATGTCTGTATCCATTGTAATTTTACTGTACCGGTAGCTTTATGGAAAACAACATCTGTTCTAATAAACACCAGTAATTTAAGAATGTATTTGATGGTTTTTCTGACAGACAAATGATGACAATAACACAACTCACTGCAAGCCTGAAAAAGAGCCATGTTTTTAGTCTAGTAGCCAAAAGACTACTGGATTTAGTGATTATGGAAGTACTATTCTACAAAACTAAGAACTGGCATCTATTTCAGCATGTTAATGCAAACACCACCACAGGCTTCCCTAGCTTAGGCAAGACTGAAATAAAATATTTTTAAAAACAAGAAACCAAGGTAATCCAAATCTGCAAACAAAAATGACTGCTTGGCACTTGTTCCTAGTGAGATCAGGGAAGTGATTCAGGATTATCCACATAGCACGGTTTCTGGATCTCTGAAATTGGGAAAGTGTGAACTGGCAAAAAAGATTTAAGGTCCCACAAAAAGCCACAGCCTGGAAAGGTGGACAAAATTTAGACACTGGTTTTGCTTGTCTTTCCCTGTTGAAGTCCAGCCTCTTTATCTACTGCCACATCCAACTGTACAAACATCAGACAAAGGGAAATTCCAGCTAATGGATTTTGAAACAATTTTTCCAGTAGAATACAGAACACTTAGTATTATTATATATGGAAAAATCTGGTAGAGAGCAATTCTAGTTCTCCACTGGAATGAAGTATACAGTGGAATAAAGCATCTAATTCTTCTACTTCTGCTCTTCTCTGTACTGAATATTAAGCTGCTACTGGGACAGAACAAAAAGGGCATCTATTCCTGGGAAAAGTAAAAAAGTCTTGTTTGAGACTATATTCAAATAACTCCTTAAATTATTTAGAAATTTGAAACACTGAAGAAAAAGTAAATAATAACCTAAAAGAAGGCAAGTCAGTCAAAGGGCCACCACAGACAGCAGTTTATCTTTATTCTTTTCTTTGTAAGATTTAACAGGTAGAACAGATTGGGTTGGTGGCCACATAAGCGAGGCACAGTTCCAAATTTAAGCTACACACATACAGGCAGCAATGATACCTAGTTAAAATTCTTAGTCACAGTGCAGCATATTTCAGTGCATCTGCAAGCCAGGAGAAACTTTTTAATGAGACTATTCCAGCTGACATTATCTATTAAATCAGGCATACCCTTTTCCTCTGTAGATCCCAGGGTCTCTTTGCTGAGCATCAGTGGATCAGCACAGGTAGTAGAAATCCTCTTCTCTGTGTAAGTCTTCTTCAGGCTGTCTTGAGAACTGGCAGGCTCATTAAACATATCCTGTGTGGAACTGGAGTCAGACAGCACTGCTCCAGTGCTATCCTGACTCCTCTCTGCAAAAGAGATAAAGAAGGAATGCACCACTTCATACTCTTCAAGCTGTTACTTGTCTCCTGGTAACAGCCACACAAAACTGTAGCCACTGCAAACTCTTACAACTGCAATACAGGATCCCTAACCACCACCAAGAAAAGGTATTTAATTCTCGCCACATTTCTTCCTAGAATATAATCCTGGAATTTGATTCAAAAGCAATAAGGCTCAACTTTCAAAAGCAGTTAGACTGGGGACACAATATTTCAGCTTGTATGGCCCTGTAAAATTCCCCAAGTTTACCGTACCACTTGCCTTGAAAAGCACCCAGTATAATTATGAACCTGACACACGCAAAGTTCAGTTGACAAGAGAAAACCATGAAGAACAATACTGGTAAAAATTACTCATGAAGGAAAGAAAAACCAGTACAATTAGAGGGCAAAGACTCACAGGAGTGATCTCTGATGCCAACTATCCTGCAGGTGTAAGATGCTATTCAACAAACGTTCTGAAAGGTGATTTGATATGGCAAATAAACAACACATCAAAGAACTAAGCCTAGCACAGACAGGAAAACTGGACTTCAAGGCAGTAGACAGAAGAATAGGAGAAGTGACTTTACCTTGACAGAGTGGAGCAGTGGCTGCTGACTACAGTACAGTCACAACTAAGTTGTTAATCTGCACAGGAACAGGCATCGTGATTTTATCATGGGGGATAAAACACACCTCAGAACAGGCAAGTGAAAACCTCCCACTCATGTCTGAAACCTGCCAGATATAACCCAAGTTCTTTTACATCAAAGGTTATCAGAGGCAACCCTGCATGACTAAAGAACACAGCTTAGTCCCTCTGACAGAAAGAGGCCTGCACATTCCCATTGAGATGGGAAACTGGCATTTTTCCATTGTGCCAACATAATTCAGTGTTCAATATAAAATTCCAGTACAGGCAATTCCCTTTAAATCTGGAGTCCACAACAATTATTTCCAATTTCTTCTTAAGATACTGATACTCGATTCTGTGATCTAGTTAAAGATGTCCCTGCTCATTGGAGGGGTGTGGGACTAGATGATCTTTAAAGGTCCGTTCCAACCCAAACCATTCTATGACTCCGTACAGAAATGGCAGAACCAGGAGGGGGTTACATCCATTGTCTAGGTAGTTCCACTGCACTCCGATTCATTAATTTTATTGATAAGATCAAGAAAGAAAATTAACAAAGCAGAAGTCCTTGCTTTGAGATGAGCGGATAATTTAATTAAATTTCTTCTGTTCCATATGAATTGCACTTGTTCAGGAGAGAGCTAAGGGCCTCCTATGAATTTATTTTATCAAGATAAATCCCTCTGCAAACCTTCAGCTTGCAGATCGGGTTCTGCTTATTAGGATTCCAGTGAATTTAAACCAAATTTGATGCACTCTGTAGGCTTTTCACTACCACACAAAGAAAACCTTCCCCTTCAGTGAACAGATCTTAATAAAACTGTATCTTGAAAAAGAATGGGGGAACAGTATTTGCTTCCTAATTGGAAACTATACAGTTGGTTAATGATGACAAGTTTTATACAGAAAGAATATAATTACAAAGAATAGGAAGAGAAGGATTCTGAAGAGAGGTCAGTCAAGCTTTAAATGACTCATTTATAAAGCTTTAATAACTTTCTGTGGTACAAATCGATACTATTGAACTCCCAGTTGACATCAGGAAAACCGTTTACAGTAGCTCCCTTGATATTTTTTTAAAATAAATTTCTGTAGCTGTGGCAAAGAGGCTGAGTTACTCATCTAGGGGAAAAAAAATTGCAAATATCCAGATGTTGCCACAAGCCTGCAGGTCAGTTCTGGTGTGTGGGTTATGACAGATGAAGCATTAGAATGTAAATCAAGAAGTGCCAGACCAATATGCGAGGGTGAGATCAGATCACTAGGAAATTACAATAATTTTTCATCATGCAAAGATAGACAATGATTCAACACATTAAATTTCAAATGTATGCATGAGCTTTTCCTTATGGGAACAAAAGTAAATACCTCCTTACAATTAGCTAGCTATTTTAATTTGAAATTTCTGCTTAAATGAGTGGGGGTCTAGGTAAGGATGTTCATTCTCCTTTTCTTTCAATACGTTAACTATATTTAAAAAATAATGATATTAACACTGGGCTCCTTAATCACTAAAAATCAGAGGAAGATGACTATTGAGACAACTTTCTATTATATTAGATATTCCTTGAATGCAGCAGATGCTTCCAAACTAAGTGAGCCAGATGGAAAACCCTGGAGTATTCCAGAAATTAGCAGCAGCCACCAGTTATTAGTATTAATTTCTCAGAAATCACAGAGGATGGGTAAAGTCCCAGGGAATGTAAAACAAAGTGCAGTACTTATCTTTACAAAGGATGAAAAGTCAAAGCTGTGAGCCAGCCAGCCTACATTTTCCACAGAATTATTTGAGCATAACTAAATAAATCCTTCTATAAGCATCTAAAAGATAACGCGATCAGGAGCCGAAAATCCCGGCACACACGTTCACATGTGCCTGTAATGAATTTGTGATTCTCAAAGCAGAACTGGCCAAAATGTCAGGCTACTCTAAACACACTTCATAAAAGCAGCACTCTTGAATGTGTAATCAGGAACTTCACAGAAAAAATATGTAAGTCTTCCTGTTCTACTGAGCACTAATGAAAATTAAACTTAATTATGGTGTCTGTATTTGGGACCCACATTTTAAAAAAGACACTGAAATAAGGAAAATTAATTCAGAGGAGAGGATAAAAAATGAGAGATTAATGAGATGACATATGAAAATTACCAGGAGAATTGGACTTATTTATCTTAAAAAAGATGAGGGAGAATTTCCAAATACATATGATTAACCAAAATAAAAATACAATAATTGCTGTTCATATTCATTAAGTACAGTGCAAAAGGCAATAGGTTTTAATTGCAGCAAGAAAATTGACATTTTTTCCCCCTCATCTCTATCTTAACTGCTACATACAGTCAGAAAATAGCATAGTGAACCTATAGAATCACTGTAGGCTTTCAAAGACAGGCAGACAAATGGTCATAATTTGTTAGGTTACCCAATATGTTCCTTAATATAATAAAAAGCTCTGTCAACACCTAAATGCTGCAGTATGTAATGCAAAACTTGTGGCAACTGAACCAATTCACATCCTAACCCTGGTTTCCTAAAAGAAAAGAAAATGGCATATTTTTTATACATGAAAGTACTATTCTCTTCTAGCCTAACTCCCAAATACGGCTCTTTTTTATAAATATATATATGCTAGATGGACACATAGCATATATTTTTACATCTGTTGTGCTATGAAGCTTTTCTTTCATCTGATAAGAGCTGACTGCAGTTGAGAGTCATTAGTGTTACTCAACCTACATGCCAAGGACTGCAGTGTGTGAGGCACGAGAATGAATTCCAAATTCCCAACTGCGACCAACACCTGCCCTTTTGAATGACACAAATCCATGGAGAACACCAGCACTTTTTAATAACTTCTGCTATAATTAAAGACAATTTAATGCAACCCAGTGTAATTTAAGAGTTAAAAAATTACTGGTTTTTATATTTTGTTTACCTATTTTCTTAGTTTCCCCACCCAGCAATAGCAATAAGGCAAGCTTTTCCAAAAAGGTAGGCTGGTCCCTTGTTGTAAGAGATTGGTAAACCAAGGACTAAATATTCTTTTGAGATCCCTCCCTGTAAAGTTTCCTATTACTTCAAAAGCTAAGATAAAAATACAGCTGGGTATTAAAGTCCCAAAATTATTATCTGTAGTGGAAATGAAGAGACTAGGGACAAGTTCTACTAAATTGTGCATAAGAAACTGTAACAATATTCCTAGGAAAAATATGATCTGATAGTAGATGTCTCTCCTTGGTATTATTATATTTCGTTTCATTACTTCATTGCATCATTCCCAAATTTTAGGAAGATTTCAAACAACCTGATGAGCTGAAATCTCTATTTGCTGTAAAGTTAAGTGTTTCATGTTTATCTCTAAAAATTTCAGAAAATGGCACTTGAAAGCAATTTTTTTTTAACCTCATTTCTCATAATGTACTCAACTTGTGATATTTCATTTCAAATCTATGTCAGATTACATCAGCTACTCTGTCAACGGGTGAAAAAGAGCAGCTTTGGACAGGAGATGTAAAAAGGTCAAAAGAAGAATCTTGTTAACTTTCCAAGACATTAGTAAAAAAATAGTAATTATTATCAGAAAGATGTCATTGGGCAGAAAGAACTTGTATATTCATCTGTACTGCCAAGACCTTTATTGTATCACACGGAGGTCCTGTCAGTCACATGGATGATTAAATCACTATCATAGCTGAAACACATCTGTCACAGATGTTAGAAAATATATCTGAAGTCCGTTTGCCTTAATTGGATGCTTAAGAGCATTTTAACATTTATCTTATCCTGAATGAAATATGTTTACTGGGTTGACTTAAAAAATCCCTACTCCCCACTATTCCTCCATAGCAGAAACAGCCATGAGCATGTCACTGTCACTGCCCCCTCAGCATTTGGGCCCACCACCTGCATGCCACCCCATTGCCAGGACAAAGTTGTGGTAAACTTTGGAGAGCCTAAATGACTAATTCATTTTAAAATGCAACGGGAAAAACAGGGCTCAGTACTGCAGCAGGCAGGCTCACTGTGCCAGCATCCTCCCAGAGGAGCCCTGTGGACCATCCATAAGCCTTGTTACCTAAACTGAGCCCACTCAGCACTGGAGGAGGGACAAGCAGAGTGATGTGTCACAGTGTAGGTGACCTGAACTAGCAGACAGACAATCCTAATGACAGAGCTCTCACTGCTAAGTATGATGACCAGGTACCAACTGTGCTACAAACTTACATAATTTATTCTCAGCGGAGCTGAAGCACAGCTTCATGGTGCCAATGTGAATGAGGTGTTCTCCCTCTGACAATGAATTACTATGCAGCTCAGTAATCCTCTTTTGAAACTTTCTGGAAGTTAAAAGGAAGAGGGAGAAGACCTCTGAAACATCTGTATGCAGGAATAAGTAACAGGCTCAGAAAGCCAAGAGGGTACAACTCACTTCTGAATATCATCTTTGTCTGTCTTAAACATCTGAAGGAAAATGTGTGTCCAGTTACTATAAGAAGGTATGTGAATAATGATAAACAATCAGCTACAAGTCAAAAAATCAGAAATGAGTGGCACAGAAAGCTTTTCTAAAGAGCTCTATACATATGCTAACTCAATTTGCAGAAAAGAAAAATCCTGCTGCACAGTTCAGAGCTTATGAATAAGCAACTATATATAACTTAAAAAAAAAAACCCCAAATCTTGTCTCATGCAATAAAGGTGGGTTGTTCACAGGCTGTGAAGGTACTGACTCTCTTTGTCCTGCCTGGCACCATCTCTCCCCTCTTCACTTGAACATATGAGCATTTTTCTTTACTGGTCTGCAGTCAGAAACATGATGTATCACAAGAATTCTCATTCTGCAAACAGATTCCACCCATAACGGAAGACAACATTTAGCTCTGCATCAAAAGGCACTTGCACATTATTAAAAACAAAAGAATTGCAGAGATTTGCATGGGAGTAGGTTAATTTGAGGACAGCAGTTTAAAGGGAGTTCTCTTTTAACATGAGTCAAAGATGAGAGTCTATGTTTTGTCTGGCTGCACTGAACACTGAATGTGTTTCCATAACTTACAGTCCTATATTGCTGTTCTCTCTTCAAGAGCAGAGCAACAGAGTATCTCACCAATGTCCCATTCATTAGGACAAATGCTTTTTACATAATCTCACACTACATCTCAGTGTGACACTTGTACTAATCAGAGAGAGGTTAAATTGGGGAAAGGTAAAAATGGAGCATACTGCAATAAACTGGGTGTGATTGATTATTCATGTAGTCCAGTATGCAGTCCCCATGAACATCCAGCACCACGTGCCAGAACAGGACATGCACTGCAGACCCAAAGATTTCATTTTTAACTGCTGAAGAGAGAGAATTTTAAGGGCGAGATTTTAATGTTCCAAAATGCAATGTGGACGTTCTTTTTATGCACATGGATGGAAACATCCACTCCATCCCAGAAGCTGGTTTAGTTTAGCATGAGTGACAACCTGGTGCAAGAAGTTCCTCAGAGATCACCTTTGTCTCATCGGGATGTTGAGAACCCCCGTTTACAAAAACTGTGCATCTTCAGAACATTTGCAGAATTACAGACCGACAAACTATGAAGTGAGACTTCTCCCACAGCACGAAGCAAGGAGCCTTTCCCAGTGAGTTTATCATGCAGGTTCTGCCAATTATTAAAAGCAAGCCGTGACAGGTAAAAGCAGGAAGAGAATGCCTGGGGAACAGAGATTTGTGTAAAGGTTAGAGGCAGCACGGGCAATATTGGTTGCAAAAGCAATCAGGCAAAGACAAACACAAAAAAGGACAATTAAGTCTAACTACACACGACATACTACATGACATGGATGAAGACTTGAACAATACAACATTTTAACACTGCAATAGCAATGGATACATCATCTGCATACCACCACAGTAATATGGAATTGAGTATCAACACAACAAAGGCATATTATGGCAAAAAAGACCTCCTAAACAATCTCCCAGTCTATTCTTTAGGAAAGAATATTTATTTAGATTTTTTTTATTTTAATACTTTTCCTGCTTTCTGAACTAACTTTATTGCTTTTACTGCAATTGGTCTTTACTGACTACATACATCCAGCCAGTATAGAGGAGGACAGAGAGCATATCTGTTTTGCTATATAACACTGGCCATTTAGCTGTGTAAATACAGTAACACCACAGGTAATGATAGTCTGGGTGCCTGGCAAGTTCCTGGGTTTTCCTGTTTCCTGTTTTGCTCTTAGAAAATAAGAGTCTGAACCTATGCTTCAGACTTCAAATGCAAGTTTTCACTTCGGAGGGTTATAAAATAGCAATAGGCAGGGGTGATGACAGGAAAGACAGGATCAACAGAAGGAAAGAAAAGATGCTGCTGAATGGAAGGACAAGAAAAGAGAAAGGAAGCTGCCCATTTTACACACATGACAGCAGCAAGTCAGGCAGCAAATAACAGCTGCCACTCAGCAATACTTTTGTCTCCTTGAAGGAGGTATGTGCTAGCAGCTGCCATGAGGAAAAAGAAGTTTAGTTACTTTACAAGCTGTATTTACTGGTTCCTTTCTCCCATTTTCATTAAATACATGACTTAAAACTAGTATCACCAGCATTCACTGGATCTGAAGCCTGTCAATGCTCTCAACTTTAACAGTGATTTCTGCATATCCTAGTCATCATCTTCCACCAACAAACTGTGCTAGAGAGCTACACTGAAATATAATGTATTCAAAATAAGTCTGCCCTCACAGCTTCACCTATTTACAGATAAATGTTTGAAGATCAGAATCCCAGTATTTTCAAGAAAAGATGTTTGGCTGTACAGCAATTCTCTCCAGCTTGTAATGAGATAATTTGCTGCTCTAGAAGGCAAGTTGTTGGATATCTTCTTAAAAAACCAAACTAACAACCCCATCAAAACCCAAACCCACAAAACCCACAAAATTAATAGAAAAAGTAGAGTTCAGAAGGAACTGCAAGTGTTCATCTAGTCCATTCCTTTTTCCATCAGGATAAATTATATCTCCATTGTGCCTGGCAGACAGCTGCATTGCCAGCATTGTTTAATGACTTCCAGTGCTAAAATATTGCAGGGTTATACAAAACCAGTATTTCTTAAGACTACTCTAACACTGTTTTCTAATGTTCAGAATGAAAATGCAATTTAAGTGTAGTATCATCTGTTCTGTTTTCCACGAACATGGACATCCTGGGGTTTTGCCTCTTTGTACAGCTTTCAACACTATTTAGGTTATTCTGCTGTCATGTCTCCCCTGAGTTTCTCCGCAGACAAACCATTCCAATTCTTTCTCTCTTTCCACATGGGTCATGTTTTCTTGAAGCACAGAACGCAAAAATGGTCAAAAAAGGTCTCAAAGGTCAGTAATGATCCAAATAGACTCTTGCTTGTGGTAATATATATGAAAAGAAGTGTGTAATACTGCACAATATCCTTAGTTTACTTATGCCACGTATGACCAACAATATCAATACAAGAGTAAATAAGAGTATTGTCAGGCCTCAGAAGGAATAAATACCTAGGCTGAATTTAGGTCAACTTACTTGGTCCTGAACAACAATATAGACAGTTTTGTTTCTGTCAGAATGGTTAAAAAATAATCTAAAGAGTAGTCAAATGATGAGTATTTTCTTGCTATTTTTAGGAATGGTACAATGGAAACGCTGGCACCAGCTTTCTTCAGTGATGTGATTATGTGTAAGATGTCAAGAGCATTTTACTTCGAAAGTATATATTTTAATACAAGTAAAATGCAAATGCATGCAGAAGAGCACAGTATATGTAATAATATAAAAGTGGAAGACTTCTGAGCCTGTTAGCTCAGCCTGTTAGCTCTTCCATCTGTAACAGCCCCAAGGCAAATATTTCAGTTTCCTGGGGTTCTTCAATATGCTGTATCCAGGGTTTAGTTGTGCCAGCAACTTACAAAACATTATGAATGATGCAGTACTCTGCAATTCTCCTTGTCATGGTTACACACAGCCTTCCTGAAGATCACCCAAACTCTGCTTCTTCCAGCAGCTGACATTTGGAATTGCTTTGACAGCACAAAGCTCAGTCCCAGCTAGGCTCAGCTTGCAGATCCAGGAACTGCTCCTTCAGCCCTGGCAGAGGCAGATGTTCCTGCACTTGCACCTTCAGGCTTGGCTCAGCAGCCGCCTCCGCTCCCACTGGGCCATCGGCTGCCACAGCCCATAATGTCTTACTTGGAGAGAGGTACTAACGACACACACTGGAATATTTATCTGGCTTATGTCTCTCCTGGGAGCATTTAGACAGTCTTCAGGACCTAAGCAGATGTAGTCTTAGCCAGAAATGCTTCTCATAGGGAATACGACTTAAATATTTAAATATTTGCTCCCGTCTATGTTGTTGTGTCAAAAGACATCAAAAAGCTAATAAAAGAGCCTGATCACTGCATAACCCATTGACACCTCCACACTACAAATTATCTCAAAACAGTCTAATGAATTACTCCCAAGTGAAATGCAAGCAATAACAAAATGAACATTTCTCTGTTCAATATAATGAAAGAAAGAAAGGAGCTTCTGTCAGTTGCACCAAGAATTACTTGTTGAGGAAAAGGAATAAATTCACCCTGCAAAAATCTCAGGCATACGAACATTTGTTTCAAAACTGTGTCAGCAAAGTTATTTACAAATTTCCATTCTTCAGAAAATGACAGTAGGAAGCAGCCCACCCTCCAAATATAAATTCATATCAAGCAGAGCATTTCTGTGGGGCCTGGCACATTCTACCAACACTAAGCTAAACATTGTAGATATTTTACTCCTTGAGTGCTGATACTCATAGATCCAGATGGATAAACAAATGGCCGGAAGAGTAGAATCAGAATCAAATTCCTAGCCAAATAATAAATTCAGGTTATTTAAATTGTACTTAAATTTCTATTATATATGCAATTGCAAAAATCTTCATTAACACTATGATACCACCTCGCTTCTGCATTAAAAAGCCAATTATTTATTCTATCACTTTATATTCTACAAAGATGAGCTGCTAACCAGTCATTGTAAATGATAAAGAAAAATTAAAAGATGAAATCTACTGGACTGTCATGCAAATCACTTCGTGCTGAATCACAATATATTCAAAATAGTTGCCACCTGCCTCCTTCGAAAAAAGGTAATACTGGCTTGGGTTGTCTTTTTACTGATTTGTCTTGTTTCAACCAGTTTAAATTTTCATCTGGTCGTTTCACACAGGCCGAAACAGTGTCCACTCTTCTAAAGATTGAACCCACATCTTTCCTAATGAGCTCAGAAGAAAAAAAATCATTGAAAATTCGGTGAGCTCATACTCCTCCTACCAACATTACTGTTTTGACTCAGTGACAGGTACCAGTGGTGGCAGGTGACAACTTTGAGTTTTGTATTTAAAGCTCTGACTGTACATTGATTCTATTTAAGGCACTGAATTTATAGAGATAATGAGCTTCAATATTGCCCGTGTTACCACAGACCCCTCACCCTCCTTGAGCAGTTTGATCATTCCTGGTCAAACCCCCCATGATCAGAGCACCTCCCTGCTGGCAGTATTGAGAACAGGGACTGTACCGTCCGGCGTTGCCTGCTGACGGGGTTTTTTACATTTGACGTAATCGTGGTCAACTGGAGTGGCTGTGTAAGGTGGGGATGTCAGACCTGGACCGGAGGAGGAGGGGAGGGAAGTCCCAGGGCCTGGCACTGTTCCAGCTGAGGAGTGAGAGTCTTCATCTATCATGCAAGGTTTTTCTCTGGGAGGGCGAGAAGAAAGGTGAAGTGTTTCTATAGTTGGAACGTATGCAAAGAGCAAAAGGAGACTACACGTTCTTACAGCATTTCCAGTAGAGTAATTAATCTCACTAACAAAAACTAAATGAAGGATTTTTAGTACAAGTGATATTCCTCGCTTGTCACTGGTCAATAGTAAACTATTCTTTATTTTGTAGTTGTTAATGAGACAAATTATTAAGGACTAAAATCTCTCATCCTGTTAGTGAAGGTAATTTGTGTTTGCATTTTTTAACAGTTGATTTCAAAAATCAAATTTATGAATAAATAAAAACAGTGGCTTCAAAATGGATCACAAGATCAAAATTGTTTTCTTCCCTTCCCATTTCCTCTGCGCCAATTATTGAGATCTCAGAGTAGCATGCAATCTTATTCATGATACCTGAAAACTGCAAATATTAGAATAAATTCTATTCACTTTGTTTTGTTTATATTTTATTCAGCTTAATTTTAACAGTTTATTGTACAGTAGCTTATAAGCATACATTCAGAGGATACTGCTGGAAACTAGCACTCACTTTTCTGCAACTTTTGGGGTGTTCTTCTCCTCACCCCTGGCAAAGGGTCCCTCAGAAGCTTCTTTCATGAAACTAACCAGTACCTCTGCATCTACTCCAGAGTCTGGTTTCCCCACAAGTTTCAAAATAGAAGCGTGAAGTCGAAAATATACCTAAAAAACACCGAAGTCCATTTGGTCAGTAAAGAATTTGTAGCTCTATTACAAATAGTCTTTTCTCCATAGAATCTGGAGGAGTTAGTTAAGACAGCTACTTGTCACCTAAACTTACCTGAATTGAACTTTCCCTGCCTTTGAGAGTTGCTTTCAAATTACAAAATCTGAACACTGTACAAATTTTATAACCACAACCTACGGAATACAACAAAGAAAGCAGAACTGGTCTCCTTGCAAGCAAGTCACCACTGGGTATGTTCTAGATCCACTGCTTTAACCAAACACAGTGAAAGCAAAGGTCCTACCTCTTGCATGAACTTGTGCTTCCATAGGTACGACATACTTGTGAATCCTATCAATGTTTGATTTTTATAAAAATTAATGAACAGTGTGCAGCAAAATTCAGAAGTGGAATTACTACCCACCTGTCGAAACTGCCTTTGAAATGAAATCAGCCTGAGTAACAGGCTCCATTTTACTCTCCAAGTCTGTCTTGCAAACGTTCCCCGATGCAGAGCACCATCTACACATGCCTAACAACCCGTAGAGAACAAGGCTTCAAGCCTACAAATTTAACTTTCTTTTACCTCCAATGCTTCCATGGCAAGTTCTGGTGGATTATGGTAGTGAATCTTCTTTGGATACCGAGCAGCCTCCTCGTGCAGGTAATGCCCTGCCTGTTTGTAGTGCAGCAGGTACACGACAGGAGGCTGCTTCTGCTTCTCGGCGATCTTGCCCAGCATGTAGTGGATCAGCCACTCCTCCTCGTCCCCGTCGCCCTCGCAGCGCGACGCCGACGTGAAGCACACCTTGGCTGTCTCCAGCATGCTGTCCCTGCGCTCCTCCATCTGCCGCCCGCCGAGGGGGAGAGCACAGAACACACCACATTCACTGCAGCTCACACGGAAAACTCTAAACATGCACTGCTGCCCATATAAAAGTGCATAAACAAGGTACGACTTTTAAACATTTTTAACTTCAAAGACATAGAAGTGACCAAATACATCCCAAGTGATCAAATACATCCCAGCAACCCACAAAATGTGTTTATGGATAGGTTTTTGTTCACTCCAGTAACTGCTGACACAAACAACCAGAACAAAACAGTTCGACAGAAGTGTAAGAATATGCATATAAATGTGAATCTGAAAAATAACAACCCAGTATTCATGTCTACAGAAATTCTATCACTTTTTCACAGCTGTAATTATCTTAACTCTTCAAAGAAAAAAATTATTTGCTTTGTTCTGCAACTGAAGTCTGCTAGAGCCACTATGGACCACTCTCATTTGTGAAGAAATGTATTTCATCTTGCTTGCAATGTATCTAATTTTGAGATGAATACTCTCCCCACCCCACCCCGCCAAAAAAAATTAAAACCAGCAGCATAAATTAAAGTTAAATGCCAGTAAATTCATGTAAAAAAACTAGGTCAAAAGATGCATTAATGTAATTTTCTCTCTTTGAAAATGAAGTTTATAAATTTAAGCTGTGTGGCTATAACCAAGAACGAAAACATAACCTTTCCTTTCCTAAACATTTTCCAAGAAGTAGAGAATAATAAGGTTTTTATGTATGAGAAACACATTCCTGAAGAGATGTATCTGTGGAAGTGAGATTAAATTGTTACAATTTATTTTTTATTGTAACAGAATTTTTCGTACTAAATGATGCATTTTTAATATACTGACTTGAAAAAAATGAAGACTTAAGTAGTTCTAAATAAATATTCTCCTTTAATCCTCAATTTCAGATGGCTGCTCTGTATTGCTCCTTTTGTCTGATAATATGAAGTAACTCCAGCATTATCCCTGGAATTCTTCAACAAATCCCTCATAGCCAAGAGGCCACAAGACCGTAAGACCAAACTTTTGATAACTCAAAGGCATAAAATGTAGTAACTTATTTTCTGAGGAGTTAATTTGGAGCTGTTGGACAAAATAACCCTCCAAAAGAAAACTCTATCGTTAATTGTCATTTCAAACATACTATTTAATAAACAGTTTGTTCCCTTTTAATGTGCAGGCTGACATCATCTTTCTTCTTAGACAAGAAAGTGCCTGTGGGAAGCGCAATGTTAATCCAGTGCTGGAGGCAGCTCAGACTCACCACCTCGCTGTAAATACTTCTCCTGGAAGCAAAGCGTGTTCCCAGCACTGATCTCTCTAGTTCAAACACTGAAAGTTTTACAAATTACAGCAGAGGAGCAGCACTTCCTTTTTTTCATTCTGCTTCCAGCTGCAGACTACATAATATTTGGAAGTCAGAATAGCTAAATCAGAAACGGAGTTCAGTGGTCCAAAAAGACAGATAAAATATTTTCCCAAGCAACCCTTATCACTGTCAGAGTGTATTTAGAATTGCTCATTTTGGTTTAGCAATAAAATTCTTAATAATCTTTTTCACCTCCCTTATGAAGAAAGAGATAATGAATACATAACAGTGTTTCCATTGAAAATTCTACCAATCTTCTCACTTTGATCTTTTGTTTAGGTAAATGCCTTGCTGAAGGCACTGCTCTTACCCAGGGAAGGCTGAGCAGAAATTGAAGGGCTTGAGCATTTTCCCTTAATTAGTTTATAAGAGATGACATGTGGACACAGATATCAGAGCAATTTCTGATCTCTTCACTATTTAAATATGTATACATTTCACCTTTTCCTGGAAACATTGCATGACATTTACAGAAAGGAAAGGTAAATATAATTCCCCTTTCCAGAAGGTTACAATAATTTTGTGTCACCTTCAAAAGATAATTCAAAGATTAGGCTCAAACTGATTTTACACAGGAAAAAGAAAGGAAAGAACCCACCTTCAAATGCTGCTTGACACCACCAGATTACATGAATACTGGAATTTTCAATACTACTGAGTAACCACTATACAGTCTCATATGTGGAATACAGCACGTAAGTATTTAATTAAAAAATTTACTATGTTAGAAAACTTAATTTTAAATATTTAAAATTTTATACTCTCTCTGTTAGATCCCACCTGCTGCACAACTTCTGGCGGAAGTTCCATTTTCCACTGCTTAAGCTGTCGGGATGCAAAGGAATGTAGGGCATAGGAAATGGTGCCGTACTCGATCCACAAGGACAGGTTGGAGCTGTCGATCTCCAGGGCTCGTTTGAAGCAGTTCAGGACAGGGGTAGAGTGCTTCCAGATTGGGCCATCGCTCTTCAGTTCATTGGAGTTCAGCTTGTCCTGAATGCGACTTGCTCGAGCCAGAGCCATCCCAGCCCAGGAGTCAAACCTATGCAAGCAAGGACATAACACATCAACAAACTCCCCCCTGAACACTGCACTGAAGGCACAGACAAGATTTATCTTGTCGGATCTACAACTTTTTCCTCCTTTTATCATACGCTCCCTCAAAACAGATTTCTGCACTTCCTCCTCTCCTCAGAGTAGAACACAAGCTGTATAGCCTAAACAATACTGATTTTATTAAAGGGGTTTCCTAATAAAGCACTGTCCCCAGTAACTGTCACACACAGAAAACAGATGAAAAATTTTATTTTTCAGGTTTATTTGCCATGCAAAGCCAGTATATCGATATTTCTAATGGCAGCACTCCCACTGGTTTTTTTCTCAGGAACCATGCAGTCCTGTCAAAATGTTGTCACCCTTTATTTCTGTAGGCCAGCAGACATGACACCTTGTATTGCTGGACTCAACTGTGAATAATCATAATCATTTCCCAGCATAAAAATCATAAAGCCAAAAATGCATTCAAGTAGGAAAATAGTGATGAACTAAAAGTGTAATTTCTGACTGAGGGACTGCTGAGGGTCCGGCCCTGTGGTTATTGACAATACAGTCTGAAGGGTGGTTTCCATAGGCCACAATCTCGCATTAACGCCAGCGTTCAGCTGCTCTGGGGTTTTTCAATTTTACCATGATTTTAACAACAAAGTAATAACCATAATGTTCTCATGTTTTTGCTTGCAATTTCTTCTGATTCCAACTGAAAATCCATTTCTAGGTCAAGTGACCTCAATAGTCAGATTCCTGGGGGGAATAGAAAAGGAACTGTAGTACAGACAAGTACCATCTAATTGGACTGGGGCAAAAATACTGCGCTACCACATAAGGCATCTTCCGAGCAAAAAAAATAAAACATATTTTATTTATATATTTATAATTTATTTTAATATCACATATTAAAATAAAAATGCATTCCATTCATTTGTTTATGAATTTAAGTTTTAGAACATCAAAACTACAGAAAAATGGGTAGGGGGTGGTATTGGTAATTTCTTTATCTGCCTTCAAACAAGAGCTTTAGCCATTTGCTAGTCACAAGTCCCAGACTAGAAGATGCAATAACATTAAACTACAGCTATTTCCTCTGAAGATTTCACATCTAAAATTGCTCTGTGCCTTCACCTTCCCTTTTGTCTCTGTTACGTGACTGGATTTAGAAACAATTTTCTTGTCTCAAATCTATCAAATTAGGGTTTTTGTCACTGACCCTGATCTATCAACTTCAAGGAGAATTAAAATGATAACTGACACCTAATATGCAAACCCTATATTTAATCAGTAAATTCAAAGGTTATTTAATTTAATTTAGAAGACTGACATTCAGAACATGCTTTATTTTTAAGATGAGAGAGCTTAATCTTGATGGTATTTCAGTGAGTTGTAAATTATCAAGAAACAAGGTGGTTTTGTTTAAATATCACTTAAATACTTTACTTGTATTCTCTGTGTAGTTCTCTAGCAGCAAAATCAACACTTTTAGAAAGAGGTCAGCCTACACAGTTAAGCCACTAAAGGATGCTATTTGTGCTATAGCTACACTATTAAATGGTGACATTTCTCACTCCTTATCATGCATGAACACGCCAAAGCAAAGAACAAAAGGTGCAAACAATTCACTCTTCACAGTTATTCTTTAATTCAATTTAGCCCCCCCACGCCCTTTCGTTTTTTGGTTTTAATTTCAAAGCAATCAAATATTTAACCCTACATATTGGGTTTTGTTTTCTTTGTTGGGTTGTTTTAGAGATGCCCTTAATTATACAATGGACCTATGATAATGGATTGCAGGTGGGGGTTTTGGTTGTTTGGGGGTTTTTTCTCATTCCTGAAACCAGTTGTCTGCTTTTTAGCACTGAAAGAAGTGAGAAGAATGAAGGATGTGCAGCAGGATTCAAAAATACTGACCTGTTTGGACAAATACAAATGTCGTGCATGTAAAATTTAATGGCCTTAGACTGTTCTTTGTTCTTGAAATGATAGTCTGCCAGAAGATAATACAACTCGGTCACCACCGGGGGAGAATAGTCCGCCCCCTCCGGGAGAGATGGTGCCTGAAAATAAAAAAGGCAAAGGTTCATATTAAATGAGCTGCACATTTGCTTCTTCCTTGTAGGGAAAGCAGCCTTTTCATCACAAAATATGAAGGTTTTGAATATGAAGACATTGAAAGCATTTCACAGATATACAGAGCACTTACAAACGCTAATGAACATTTCATGCTGACTGTATTTTACCATTCAAAGACTAAAAGCTTTGGTGGGATCTTTCTTATTTAAATGCAATTACCCACGGAACCCCAACATCATGGAATAAATCATTCCACTAATAATCTCAAAGTCTACATAAAAATAGCAACAACAATTTTCACTCCCTTCAATTTAATTTTTTAAAAAAACAATTCCCTATACCTTGCTGCATGTTCCTTCAATATAGGCAGATACAGTCTCCAGGCTTAGCATAGGCTTGTCTGTTCGAGGAACAATTGTAGCAGTTTTCTTCAGAAGGTTGGCCAAATCAGCAGACACAGTACTGGTTTTGTAACTATCAAATTCTGGAAGAGTTTTAGGCTTAAAATACTCAAACATGAACAAAGCATCTTCCCATGTCAGATCAACCTGAAGAGGGAGGTAGATGAGAGGGGAAAAACAATATTTCAAATTCCAAAATTCAATTCTACTTATGATGGTTTTCTATAGCCTTTCTAGTTCATAAGAGAATAGACATTACTCTAGCAGGAACCACATTAAACCTCCCAAGAACAGAGCTAAAGGTGCTATTAATTTACACTGCTCACAAATACAAGATACTTCTCACTGATTTAACAGACTAAGGTATTGCTGTAACTTAAGTGTATGGCACTAAAGTCAAAATAAAGTAAAAACAAAGTCATTCTACTTGCTTAGAAGAGTTGCTCAGAAAAGTTGTTTATAAGCAAGAATCAATTGTAAACATTCTGAGTGACACTGAGATCATGGGTAAGACATGGAGAACTCTGCACCTTCCATTTCAGAGTCAAGTAAGAAGAGTTAATGCAATGGGAATCAGACAAAATTCTGAGACTCAAAAATCTTCGAACTCTCTACAGAAAATACTTCCAGAATTTACTCCTCATTTTCTCTTCACTTTTCTTTCTTGTAAGCAGTAAAAACACCCAAAACCAGTTTACTCTCTTCTGCTATACTAAGTTTTTCTCCTTTTATTGTTTACCTTACCCTTACAGTAAATTTTGCTCTGTGTTGAAAAACAGGGAAGTTGCAGAGGGTAATCTCCTTATACTTCCCTTTTTCTTCCGTATACCCTTTCTCTCATTATCTTCACTGTCTAAGATGTTTGTATAACATACAAGATTCCCAAATATTCAATGAATAGTAAGGTAAGAGTATTTCTGTATTTAAAATGGTTTGTTCAACAGAGCCAGACATTCTGTTTGTATGAAAATGGTTTTGAATGATCACTTGCACTTGGCAAGTGCAAAATAGTCTGAGGTTTTTGAACAAAATCAGTGATGTTTCTCAAGGCTGAGATTGTATCGCTGACCCGTATTTTTGTCTCCCTCCCTTAATATTACAACCCCCTTCCAGAGGCACTCTGTAGTTGCCCTTCTCCCAAATTCAACTGAATTGCACATTTCTTATAAACAGCTACCAGGTATTTACCATTAGAGATGTCAAAATAAGTGATTATATAATGTACTTGCAAATTTTTAACAGTGACATTTTTCACTTTCATAAACTGCAAGGCTGGCTGCTAAAGTTTTCTTCTCTCAAGCTGACTTTTCCTCTCTAAATTTTTCTCAACCTTGAACTTCTTCTCAGCTGAAAACAGGAAAGTGATAGCTTAATAAAATAGATTTCTCAATATTTTCAAGATTGCAGACTACTGTTGATAAAACTACACTAACATTTAATTTAAAATATCTGGCTTGTTATATTTATAATTTTAAAAAATATGAAAACTTTTAGCTTATTCTCTACAATGTGTAAAATACATACAATTTACAAGGAAATAAAAGTAATCTTTCTCCAAAATATATCAAAGTGCATTAGAACAAAACAAGTGTACATCTTTCATCACTTCAGGATATTCCACTGACATTGGATAACATAACTTACCTGCTGTACTGAATGTTCTTCTAGGTACCTTGCTTTGCTTTTTTTGCTAGGGAAACCATACAAACAATAAAAACACTGTTCCAAGGCTGTTTCCAGCTCTTCTTTGTATGGATGAGTATCTTCAGAAGTGGATGCTGCAAGTTCTTTTTGTAGTACCTGAACCTACAAGCCAAGCATCAACCGAAAGGTCACCTGAAGATCACAGTAAGCTACCCAGCTGTCTGAAGGCAGATGATGAAAACTTTAAGGGACTACATGTATTTTTCCCCAATAACAACCAAATATTACACCTGCTTTTCTGTAAACTATGCTCACCCAAGTCACTCCAATGGCACTGCGGTGGCATTGAAGTGCATTTATCTTTCTTCCTATGTTAATTCACAAACTCTTACCTTTAATCAATCAGGTTAGGTATCAGCTTCATGTTTCAGATTTAAAATCACTCAAAGTTCTCCCCTACACATCAAGTTGATTCTGTGAATATCAACACTACAGTTCATCAACACTGTGAATAAGGAAAAGGTACAGAAGAATTTCTGCCCTAATTCACAAACAGCAATTTCCTCTGCATGGAAAAAGCAGGATGGAGAGGACTTTGCAGAAAAAGAAGAGAGAGTTAATGAAAATCTGGCTGAAAGGACTAAAGAGTTGCACAGTATGAACAGTATTACACAGATGGCTACACACCAAGGAAAGTGGCTGGATTGATCCCAAATGACTAAACACTGTAGCAAGTTGCTATCTTTACCTTCAACACTACAAGAGAAAGTACCCATCAGTAGCATATTTTGGAAGATGCTGATACTTTAAGACATTCATTATAAAAACTGCAGCTGAACGCCAAAAGAAGAAAGGTAAACCTTTGAAAATTCTCACTAAGCTTCCATAAAAAACAGACCAAAAAGGAACACATTCCAAGAAGACATTTCAAGGTCAATAAAAACATGTTCACCAAGAATAATCTGTGTAGGGGGATTCTGGATATTTTATTTCGAAACCAAAACAAAACCCACACAACCACTGAGGTTTAAGATTCAATTTCAATGTGTTCCACTATGAAATTTCAATAAAAAAAAGAGAAATATTTATTGTGACCCTTTATAATTTTTCAACATCTAGGATTGCAAAGTCAAATATTATTCATGATCCTACAAGAAGCTTCTCATCATGACGGGCTTTCCTGTCAATACAAACACTGCATTACAAGGCAAAAATCTGTCGTTCTACATGTAAGAAGCTCATTTGTAAGAGCTGGGATTAAATATAAGAGGCTGATTCTCTTCTGATTAAAATATCTGTGCTAAGATCAAGGTACTATTTATTAAGAGGCAAACCCCTGAAAAATAAAAGCAAAGACAATTCTTAGAAAGAATTTCAATGACATTTTGAGTCACAGCAGACTCATTCGTACTGAGTCCCAGCAGACACCTTATTGCCACCACTTTCCCTGTATGAACTTGTGAACATTTGAAATTTACAGAAAGTGTAGCTAAATAAGATGAAGAAAAACAGTGAGCATCAGAGCATTGTAACAAAAGCATGATATTCCTACTGCTACAAACAAAAGCACATCTAACAGCAGTAACAGAATTCTCACTTGAACAGTGTTCAAAACAATCTCCTGTGTTCTTATTCAACTTTTAAGTTCTTGGCAGAAATCCAGAATTGTTCCTAACAATTCAGACTACCGCTAAAGGACTTAATTAATATTAACATCTTCTCTTGCACAGCACATTAATCCACAAGCAATATAAGGTCCTTGAGCAGACAGTTCACCTACAGAAGGTGAACACCCTATTGTCTCTGAAAACGAAATTCTTGTGTTTAATAATACTGTATTATATTTTAGTTTAAGAAGCAGGCAGTTCTGTAAGTGAAAATGGAACGTTTTGTTCAAAGCACATGATGACATTTGCAAAGATCTCAGTGCAGATACATTCCCAGCTCTCAGTTATCTGTACCTTATGCAGGTTCACAGACCATACCCTGTGACTCCCCAGGCTGTGGATACAGGCTCATTGTACAGACACAATTGAGATTCATCACTTAGGAGCACAACATCCGTGGGCAAGCTCCAGCCTGGAAACAGCCTATCTATTTTCATGAAGCACAGGGCCTGAGCTAATAAGCCCTCTGGATTCCCTTCAGGGGCAACTCAGGTGTATCAGCACTATGCTCCTAATACCAGGGAGGCTGAGGAGAGCAGGACACAGAGATAATCTGATAGTTCTACCCCAAATCAGCCTCAGTTCAAACACTGCTCATTCACTCCAGCCCTACCAGGGTGAGCTGACTCCTGCAGAACCCCTCAGGCTCTCTGTGCCATCCTTCCCAGCTGTCTAAATTATGTCCTGGACATGCCACTGCTCAAATGCAGAGGTAGATGGGGTCTGGCACTGAGCTGTGGCTAATAAGCTCCAGGGAGTGCTGAGAAGGGAAAGTAAGAGATTCCTGAGTAACTCTATGCAGAACTAATCATGATTTTCTCTTGGCTGAAGGTAATAAACCTCAATGAAGTCAAGCTGAATCTGCAAAGCGCCACTGAAATGTCCCTGTAGAGCACAGCCCAGTGGATGCCACAGCACTGCATTATCTGGGATTTGCCACAGCCAGGCTATCCCAGGCTGTCAGTGCTCTGCTCAAGGAAACACTGACTGCACTTGGGCTTCTAAGCTAAGATAAAATGAGCAAACACATAGAAATATTCTACTTAAACCATGGGAAATTACTCTTCTGGTGTAACAATGAGACCACAAGGAATAATCTTTAAAAGGTCAACAATGAGTGGGTAAGTCCTTTCATCTAATAATGCTACAGCATTACTGCCCAGACACCCATTTCTGGAGCACGTTGGATGTAACATACCCATCTGAACAACAGAGCAAAGAACAGGGAAACGGAGGGCTGAAATAATTCTTCATTCTCATCATTGTTCAACAGATGAACTCCACATTTTAAATAATAGTTAATAACATGAAAACAATAGAATTGCTATTTTTTTCACACTGTGGTATAAAATCAAGATAGGTATAATCAAACAAGACAAATTTATCAACTGCAGAACAATTAAATACATCACAGCTTCAGATCAAATCCACGTAACACCACAGGATGTGGGGGCAATCAGCAGCATTCCAATTGTGTAACTGAGGACAGATGATGGCCTGCAAATCTCTACTCCTGTGATTTGGAAGAAACAAGCAACCAAGCTATTCAAAACTGAATTTTCTTGGCTGAAAGTTTAAATACATTCTTTTTACACAATAAATAGTATTTACCTACACTGCAAATGTGCAAACCCTACCTAACACTTGAAAAATTCAGTTCTGTGAAGTGAGCAACTGATTTAGAATCACTGAGACAAGATGAATATGGAATCCCGCTGTGTTATTTTAGCAGCAATTTTAAAGATGTAACACTACAGGTTTTTTTAGCTTCTGAATGATGTACAGTACTATCAGACTGTTTGGTTATTCCTACTTCCCTTTCAAATCCCATGAACAAAATAAAATACTAGTGCAAGAAGCAAAACAAAGGAGAAAAAACAGAAGAAAACAATTATGCTTCTCAGTGAGGTAGTCCAGAGAACAATGGGAAGTATGACAGAAGCACACCAATGGGAAAGGGTCTGGAATAACAAGCCTTTGCTATTCAGAATAAATTGACTGAAACTTTCATATCTTTGTCTGGGAGAAGATGGAAAGTGGATTTAAAAGTATATATATAACATGAAGACAAGGCAATAAACAATCTAATTTTGCACTTGGTTTCTTGCTTTGAAATATGGCTTGGCCAGATGACTTTCAGAGTTAAACTCAATTATCCCACGTTGCTAATACTTACATAGAATTTGAGCAGAGCACCATCTGAATTGCAACACCAGGATCTTCTTCCCAAATACTCATGAGCTGTGTTCAGCAGCATAAGTGAAGAAGGCAACATAGGGGTATCAGGACTCACTGGAAGAAAGAAATTGGTAAATATTAAAGTAGCACAGAACTGAGTTAAATCCGAGTCAATGCTTCAACTGGCAATAAGCTTCCTCTCTGGTACAAAGTGATGCTTGCATAGCCCTCTACTCCCTTCAGCCAGCAAGGTAAGACAACAAACAAGTATTATATTATATTCCTGAGCTAGATGGTAAAGAGCTCAGGTCCAACACGTAAAAGTGAAGAAATAATCCACCTTCTTCTCCCTGGTTCTGTTGCTGCTGGCAGCAAAGGGATCGAAAAGCATCTTCCTCATGCTGGATGATCCTGTGCAAGATAATCCACGGAAGCACTGAGGAGACATATGGTTCTTTTGGTTCCTCCTGGACAGCCATGCTGCAGTCTATGATCTAATAAAGAAACAGACATTATACAGACAAAGTGATGCAAAACAAAGGTCAGGTGTGAATCCTTTCCAAACAACACAGAGTTGGCAACACATTTTACCCCAAGGAAATAATCTAAAGTTGAGTCTCAGCTTCTGACAAGTGGCTACAAAAATGCTAGAAGTAGATCAATCAGTAGGGGAAGGGTAGTAGATTATTTCCCCTACTCTGACATTCATCTTGCACCCTCATTTTACATCCAGATATTTCTCTGTTAATATGATATACAAATAATTCACAGTAAGCAAATACACAGCATCAATTCTTAGTATTACTGGGCCTCATTACTGTACAAGAAATTTCTCTACAACCCAGACGAAGAGGAACTTAAAAAAATTCATGAATTCTAGATCAGGTCTTACAACAACTGTTAAAGACCAATTATAATCATTAACAGATGCTATACAAATGATGTGCCTGAATACTCTGTTCTCCAGAATTCCACTACATTCCATAACACATGCAACTTCACATAATGAGAGTATGATTTTGTAAGTAGTGAAGGTCCTTGGCTTTTACTGAAGTAAATGGAGATTTGAGAATTGCAAGCACATTGAATTTTGGCATTAGCTAGAACCTCTTCTTAAGAGAACTGCCACTTATAAGTCTGCCGTTTGTTACCTGGACTGAAAATGTTCATTCAGTTTTAAGGTTTCAAAGTACCTTCTGTGAAAGGCTAAAATTAGCTGTATCCATAATTCTAGAAGCAGTTTGCATTTCACTTTTCCCCTGCCCTGTTCAGACCACACTCTCTGCTTTTACTAGAAAAACCCTTACTTTGGCCAGCACTTGCAAGCAATTCTGCCATGTCTGTAAGGCTTACAGGATCTTGCCCTTCAGCCCAAAGCACATACAGCAAGATCAGAGCCATAACTTACAAGCTACAACCCAGGAAGCTCTATCAATCTTCACATTATCACCATTTCAAATGGCCTAAAAACCCAGTGTTGGGTTATCTTACCACCATCCTTTGATTGTTTTAGGCAGCTTGGTGTCTAAAGGTACCTGCTGGTACTGATTCTAGCATAGGTGTGTGCTCAGTGCAGGTCTATCATACTGAAGACTATAACAATGTTCACACGTTATGGTAATGCTCATCTTCCTCAAAATGTAACAGAAATGTAACCAAAACCATCACTGCGAGTGGGTGGGAATTCAGACAGCAACTGTATCACACCTGAAGGTCTGCAGCACACAACACATCCTTCCTGGTGCCAGTGCAGGGATTACCTGGATCAGGTTGTTGGTTAATCGAACGAGGCTTGGTGTTACAGAAGAGTCTTTCAAGATGCTGTTAACTGATGATAATGAAGTATCTATTCCTGTGAGCAGCTGTGTTACCGTAGCAACCCACTCCTCTTTAGCAGAGGCTGCTGTCATATTAATCATCTGCTGAATTGCTTCATTCAAGGCAACATCTGAGCATTCAAAGCACTGCTTGTAGTCTTTCAGTTTGAGCAGGGAGTCCTAGGGAATGTAAATATGAAAAAGATCTATTATAACAATGAAGAGTTTATTTTAAACACGAATGCACAGCAGGGCAAAGCAAAACACTATATCCAGTTAATGTGATTACTTCAATGAAACATAACAGAACACCTTTAAATACAACATTAAAAGGACAATAGGAGGTGCATGGATCCTGGATGACAAATATACAAGTAGGATCTAAATACAAAAAAATCATCACATCTTTCTGCTTTAGTAAGAGATACAAGGAAAGAAAATAGGAAAGGGATGGCTCTAGGTCTGTAATTCTAATGATCTACAGCTAAACAGAGCCCTGACAAGAAACAGGGTTTGGATCTTTATGATCTTGTGCTACCATTTTATTACTGCATAAATAACAAAATAGCAACTGTAAGGCCAGTGTTAGAGCAACATTCTCCTGTTTCTTCCTGCTCTGAAGAGGTTGGGTCACAAGATAGTATGGAAGCTGTAGGACTTGGCTCAGTCCAGTTAAAAGACCATCAGTCTTTCTTTATGCAAACTTTTTTTCCCCCAGATAACCCGATATACTCAAATTGTTCCCATAGCTGAGCTCATTTATACACTTATTTTTACAGTGTCAAATGGACTAACTCTACAGCAATTATACTGCATGTATCAACAGTTTCTCATTCATGCAGGAGAGTGACTTTACAGCATAAAAATCATTCACATGCTAGATAACCAAGCTTCAGAACGGTTCTGTAGTCATATATAGTCAACAGCAGCATGAATCCATTCATAAAATAACTCAGGAAATGATTCAAGTTTCTGTTCATTTCATGAAGGCCTCAACATCTTGTATCTTTAGCCACATTCTCAGTCAGCAAAAGCTGGCACATTGCTAACGATGTTGATAAAGCTGTGCTCTTCAGAGCATTTACAGATTTGGTTCCGTGTTTTGCTTTATAAGTAAGACTCATTAACTATTAACACCCACTCTAGAAATCCTTCCATCCTGTTTTCAGGAATAAGTCTTAATTCTTTACTAAAACACATTTTTTAAGAAACAAACCAAACCTGCAGGAGAAGCAGCTGTGCTGGTCTCTCTGGTATGGATGTTACAAACTCCAGATGTTTTGCTCTGCCGTAACCATTAAAGCACAAGGTTGGACGAAGCAGATGCACCACTGCATTATAATCCCCTGCCTCATACAGTCGCTGGATCTCTTCCAAAGACTGGCATCTCTCCAGAGATTTTAGGTTCTTTTCAATCTGCAAACATCACAGATTATATCATCTAACTTTTGTTTTCACATATATTTGACTACTGACACTTCTCCCAGCAGTTCAGCTCTTAATGTTTAAGAAAAGAAAAGAAAAACACTGATTCAATAATCTACTGCTGTACATGCAGCTCCTTTAATACTTTTATTTTGCATAAAAGCAGTCTAAAGATGTACAGGACCAACAGATAAAAAACCTGTAGATTTTGAAAAAGAGAGGGTGGTCTTGACATAATCTTCAAATTAGAAAACTCTCACTCTGGAATATAGTAAACTTCATCACAAAAGAACTAATTCATAGATGACATTTGAAACTGGGAGAGATGGGAGTGTGAGGGATGGAACAGGGAACATACACCTGTAAATTAATTCTTACCTCTTCTAAAGAGACCACAGAATCAACATGTAGATTAGGCAACCGTATTACGATGCTACACTCATTGCCAGCTTGTGTGGTAGTGGAGTTCTGCAGCATTTCAGTGCAGATATCATAGTTTTCAAGTGCCTGTTCCATGTCTCCCTACAGAAACAGTACAGAGGAAAACAATCAACCAAAAAGTCCTGAGGTTCTCACTGCAAAAAGGCTCTCCAAAGCTTGCAAAAAATGTTTACATTTAATGCAACCACTGCCAGTGTGATTACTGCATGTCCTCACAAATTAAAAAACGAATTCAACTGAAAAGCTCAAATTAAAGAAAAATATTCTAAAATATCTTACCAATTACTTCAATAACAGATAAAACAAATCAGAAAAATAGAATTCAGCCTGCATAAATTTGTAAGATTGTTCTGGAGTGCTAAAACCCCTTTCCTTTAAAAAGGCAGAAGAGTAAACCAGCAGAAACAACTCTTCCATTTGTGCAAATAAAGACATTGACTCAAGAAACATTCTTATATTCTGCAAAGGGAATGAATTCTACTTGCTCTGTGCAAAGTAGTTACTGAAGTTGAGAGGTCAGGAAGGAATGCAAGCTGCACAGGCAAAATACAACTCTGCATATCACAAGGAAAAAAATGCCCGTAGTTGTACAGGAACTCTCATTTTTCCTAAACAACTTTATTAGAAGGAACTCCTTAGAAAAAGAAAAAAAAAGAAAAGGAAGGAACAAGTTAGTTCACACTTATGAAACTGACTCACATAACTAGTTGACAATTGATTTAAACATAATTAATGCATAAAAAACCCCTCTTTGATGTCCTGGGGAAGCAGCACTTACAGGGGAAAAAAAAGACTGGGATCAAATAATATTTCTTTCAAATTATTCCCTTAGTGATAGGTTTAAAACCCTCTGCTTCAAAATCTGCATATTAAATTAAAAGTCTTCAAAAGCAGAATCATGCCACCTTGAAAAAGTGGAGAGAAGAGTAATAAAACAGAGTCTGCTTCAGTTAAAATCTGCATTTCGGACTGCCCGAGACTTTGATAGTGTCCACGAGTCCAGGCCCCCAAAAATCTATGTTCTGCAGCTACACAACACTATTCCAAGTAACTTTAGTACAAATAATTTTTTCTAAGCTCAGCACGAGTTAATTTAAACGAAGACTTATACATTAAACATATCTGAATATTTGCTTAGCATGTGAGACCTCCTACTTCATTTCCACCTCAACCCTTAGGGAATGTCAATTACATTTAAAAGTAAAATGAAATCATTATGTTTTAAGCTGATTTTATCCACATGCTTAAAAGAGCTGAGATTCCCGGATCAGCTGCATCTGAACAATATTGACTTCAATTTGGGACAAGTTGTGTTTGTTAAACAGAAAGTAAAACAAACCTGCAGTGCTAGAAAGCGAGCTTTCAGCCAGTACACCCGAGTGACAAACTCCATCCAGCCCTCCTCAAACAAATCTCTTTGTGAAGATGCAAACGACAGCTGCAATAGGTCTCCCAAAAAATGAGTTCCTGCGAAGTCAGGACCAAACTTTCCATTCACAGAGGCAGCAGGACAATTTCGTGGAGAAACTGCAATTCAATTAATTACATTTTATCACGAAGTTACTAGCATCCTATGGAAAGAGTCCCACATACTAGAATTTCAAAGGTACTGATCTACTTAAAGGCAAACAATTGATAGATAATAAAACAGAGATCTGGAAGATATTAAGAAAAAAGCTCCAAAATCAAATTAATCCCTGGAAACATTTCTTCATATATCCTCAGTGTTTTTAAGAGTGTGAAGAAAGTGACATCAAGTTCTCACCCGTAGAACTCTTCCCTTTTGTCAGCAGCCACTGATCTAACTGCAGTTCCATGCAAGACAGGCTCATCAACATCATATCCTTCAGAAAAAGTAAGGAGGTATCAAAAGAATGTTCACAGAAAGAAATACATTAAAAGAAGAATAAAGTTTTGTTAAAAATCACTGAATTTGCAATTTACTTCAAAGAAAGCCTTCATCTGGTCCTCTTGGGATTTCTATTCCCAAGCTATAACTACTTCTTCTGCCTACAAGGTGTATAATACCATTCACAAATCAACAAGTACAAAACCAAACAATACTTAGAAGTATTAAAAAAGAAACATCTCAGCTCATGAAAGAAGGTCAGAACAGCATTGCCTGATGTTAGAAAAAACTGTCATCTTTATTTTTGTATCTGGCAGAAATAAAACTATATTAAATTGCCAAATCATGCTAAAAGCACAATTCCAGAATATAGCAGTAGCACTGATACTTGAAAAATAAGAAAAAATGTACATACACGTAAGCAGTTATGCAGTAATAATGAGAATCAAGGGAATACATTTATAAATATATTTACATTTGCTTTAGAAAGGGCATGTATATGTGAAAAATATATATAAGTAAGTCACAGGATGTATAAAAATTTAATATCTGCTACATAGAGACACTTTTGTTTGTTTTGTAAATGACATCAATGGAACACAGCAATTTTCATAATTAATATTTCATTTGCAAAGAAGTAAAAACATTTGGTCTGAAAAAATATTTCAAACTGAAGTCATAACAAAGGCAAATAACTTTCCAAATGAATACAGACTGCTAACACTGAAAAGATAACATAGGCTGGCTCAGTGGTCAAGAAGTATCAGAACTGGTTTTATAATTCAAAAAATGTCATCTTCTATCATTAAGATGGTTTAACATTAATGTAAAGAACTTACTATGTTTTCTATTTGCTTTCAAGAAATTATGGTTTTATAAAGGTAATAAAATGGTGATGCTGAGGAGGTGCTTTTGTTTTGTTTTGTTGTTTGGGTTTTTTTACTGTAAATTTCAGGTTATCTTAAAACTACACTGTGTTTACTCTATTTAAAGCAGCAATGCTCACCCTCAATCAGCCAGTGAGAACAGGGCAGCCTCTCTACTGACCTGATGACAAAACACAACTGTGTTGTATCAGAAGAAAAGGGAGGGGGGAAAAAAAGAAAGCAAAAAGAGAATAAAGGGGTAAAATACATCTGTGTCTAATTATTACATCTCTATGCATGTGTGTGTGCATACACACACATTATATATAGGTTATAGCTGCATGTAGCATCACCCAGGTCTGCTCAGCTCAGGAATAGCTCCAGGAACTGCAGGGCACCAAAGTTCAGGACAGTTACTACAGCTGGGACAAGCAGTTCCAGACAGAGCTAAGCCAAACCTGTCTGCTGGATTTCAGTTGGGTACTTCTGGCACACTGACACCAAGACAACAGCAAATACAGGAATAAGGAAAAGTGTTGCATTACCTTGATATGTTGATTACTTGAGTCTCTCAGGAGTGGATTGGGAAGGCTACTGCTGTGCTTTCTCCAGCTATTATAGATACTCAGGACCACCTCACACAAGCCAGGAGGCCACTTCACCAGGAACTTTTGGCTGATGACCTTCAGATATCTCATCATCAGCTCCAAGATCCCACCATTGTTCAGGTTATCCAGCAGGAATTCATGAACATCCTGTTTTTCTAGAAAGCAGATAAACACAAAGCCTTACACGTATAAGACTGAGGCAGATCGTAACTTGAAACAATTAAGTTTCAACGGTGTTTTATGCACTTATCCCACAGCAGTTCTTCTGTGCTGCACATATGGAGAATTCAGTTACTGTATTCCAATCTGTTTAAATGGGAAATTCCACAATAGGGTTCTTGCACACATTAAGCAATTCCCCGAGACTTGAAAAACTACACCTGGTACCAATTGAGATACTTCTATACCATAAAATTATACTTTTAGAAATAGCACATACTTCTGTATCTCCCAGGCATGACAGGAAAATACAGAAAATTAAGCATACAATATGGAAAAAGCAACAGAGAAGGAACAGGGGTTATAATGAAATCCTTACCAGATTCCATAAATGTTGTAGAATCAAATGACATTCTATGTGGTCCAACATGCTGGAAATTCTCCTCTTTGATCTCTGACTGCACCTCATAGTTATTGAAAGGGTCCTCTTCCTCCTCAGGATCCAGTTTCCTTAATCTGTGTGAAAGGGGGGCAAAAACCACAATATCAACAAAGTCCTCATTCTTTCTTTCATTACCAGGTGAAACCTAAATATGAAACATTGTGCAAATTTTAACAGTGAAAATACATTACTGAAACAAATCCAGAGATTTGCATCCAGTTCCTTTTGCCCAAATCAAGATTACTTTGTTTTATCTTATCCATTTTGACACTGCATTGTCCGCTAATTCACTTTAACAGTAGTAAAAGCTTTTTTACTTTTCAATTTCTATTCAGCAATTTTTACTAAAATCACTTCTATTAAATTTATCAGAAGATAATGCACCACATCTGCTTATCTGCTTCAAAAAATAACATGGGACTGGTAGTTTTAAGGTTGGGGGATATCAGTCAAACAAAATCCCAAAGAGCTTCCTCTCTGTGATTATCTCATAATGAAAGTTGTCACTGTACAGTACCTGGAAGGAAGGAATTTCACCAACAGCTCTTGAAAGTCAACTTTCTCCTCTTTTTTACACTTGGTGTTCCGAACTCTAGCAGATCTCCTTTTGGCTGTTTCACCACTATCTTCTGTAATTCTCCTTCGCTTCACTCCTTTCTTAGATTTATCACCTGCAGATATGTCACCTAAAAACGTAATAAAAATCCCCAAAAACCTGACAGGTTAAATTGACAAATAAAAAGTGAGTAATCTTTTTTATTTTTAAAAAATTAATTATACAGCAACACTTGAGATTCATTGGTTTCCTTCCGAAGACAGTGCCAAAAAAATCTTGTACAGATTTCAAATAAATATAGCTGACAGCTTGGTCTTCTCAGGTTCTTAAAGTGACACATGAGCAGAAAAATAATCCAGTCATCTTTTTATAAAACAGCTCATTCATTCTAAGGAGCTCAAGGCCCTTCCCAGCATTAAGCTTGATATGCATCATTGCTGGAATGGAGTCACAATTCTTCTCATCTTAAACACTGAAAAACTGAAGTGTGAGACAACAGCACAAAACCAGAAAAGGTCAGATACTCCTTCACTTTTCCTATCAGATGTTATACATATGCTGAAAAGGTTCTGACTCCACTAACATGCAGCTGAAAGACAGCATGTCCCAAAGAATTCTGAAGTGTTTTTTATGTAAGTGGGAAAGATATCTTGAATCTTAGATTGAAGTACCTTGCTCACCTACAGTAGCTCCTGGTTCCAATGAACTCTGACTGTGACTTGGAAAGTTGGGTGTCGTTGGAGTGTAAGGCAATACAGGATCTGGCATTGTCACCACTGGATTAGTGCTGACAGGAGTCGGCTGAATAACACTGACAGGAGTAGAGGTGGGAGAAAGCATCAAATGTTGAACTGGGTCTCTGTATTCTGAGAGATCAATTCTCTTCCCCAGACTGGGTCGAGGAGGATCACATGTTGTGAGGTGCTGATACATGGCAAGTAAAGCTTCTCCTAAACACTTCCACCTGCAAGTGCAAACACAATGGCATCACAATGTCTTCAATTCTTGTCACATTATTTTATACATTATGTTTACAAACATAACAGCATTCAACACTGTTTTTCTCCAACAGCTTAGAGACAGCAAGAGCAGCTTCTCAGTGGGACAGCAATATACATTTGAGTGTCAAAAACCTGTCCCATCACTCAACAAATATCTCTAAAAAAACAAGGTCCATGCAGTAGTTGCTGAGGAAATTACTCTATACCAAAAGCTATACAAAGTAGTGTCAAAGAAACAATTTTCAGGTTCTGCATTCAATCAACAACAGTAAAAGAACTCGCCCCTATTCACAAGTAGAAACAACTTCTCTGCAATAGGAACTACATGCAGAGTCCACTAATATTCCAGAAAAATATGTGCAATACAAAAACCAAACCCCAACCTCAATCCTTTATGCCTTAATAAAGACATATATAACAACTTGCTAGTATCCTTATATATTCCTGCAAATAGAGCTGCAAATATTTTTCTAAGTTTTCATTATTGGCCAATAGTAGAAACAATTTTTAAAAGCTAAACTTGCTTTGAAATTCACATACTAACTGAAAAATATATGAAAAATATCATGTCATATATGTCATATATGAAAAATCCAATAATACTGTTGGAATAGCTGCCAAATCATTCTCAGATACCATATTTGTTTTTTACATCCCTGGTTTAAAATCAAAAGTTGAAAACTAAAACAGCTATGGCATTTATGCTAAAATCATAAGTACACCAAACCAACCCATAAACTAGTAAGAAAACGCTGGGGGGGGTGGTTTGTTTTTACAAGGAAAAAAAAAGTGTTTTGAAGAAATCTGAAGCACAACATAGTTGTCAGAATATGTGCTTCAGAGGATCTTTTTGAAAAGAGAAAATATAAAGACATACGTGAAAAAGGGAATTGGCTGCACCAGTCTGAGGTCTGGTTCTCTGTCACGCACCAGCAAAGCTTGTCTCTTCTTACGTAGCTCCAGTGCTTCATTTATGATTCTTCCTGTTTCAGCTGCACTCACATTCACATTATGGATAGACATGTCACTAAGAAAGAATAAAAAATGGAGACAAATTAAAGTTTTTGTTTGCTGGTTGTTTTCCTATTAAAGCCTGGAGGGGGTTCATTTAATATCTTCATATAACATAACAAAACAGTGTTAAAAGAAGACTTCACATAACATTGTTACCAACTTTATAGCATCCATACAGAAGTGTCAGCCATCAGAAATTTTAGTTCCGAATGATCAGTTAACTTAGATCCCGTAAATTTTACGGGCCTCTATTTTCTTTTCCCACTTTCCTCCAACCCACTCATACTATAAAATCCATACAGAAAGAAAAGCAGTGTGGGGAGGTTTTGGTGAGGTTTTTTTGAGGGGGTGAGAGTTAGTTTGGTTTTGGTTGTTATTGGTTTGTTTTAATTAGGAAAACTAAAGTGAATGCTGCAGGGATCAGAAACTAATAAGTAAAACAGAGGCAGATGATTATGAGAGATCTAGGTATGAAAATAAATGAGCAGCAATAGATGGTTTCTTTTCCTCTTTCTACCTCCCTCCAAAAGTAATTACTGAAGAACATTCTGTCAGCAGCACCAACACGTAACATGATTATTCAGAAGGCAGGTCAGCAAGGTATCCCTATCACTTAAAGCACAAGATCTCAGCAGGTTTTTTGAACAACCCCAACCCCAAAATTTACACTCCAAAGGCAGTGTATAGTCTAAGACAACATTCACCATTTGAGGAACATCCTTAAGGAATCTTTCCGGAGGCAAGGCTGCTCCTCAAAGATCTTCTCCTTCAGAACCAATCCTTTGCTATACAAACAGTCTTTTTCCAGAGCTTTGCAGATAAAATACAAACATGCTGACAGAGAAATAGAAATTGAATGGTCAGTGGTTGCTTTGGTTCATTCAAAGCTCCCATTTCTGGGCCTCACATACACCACTGAATTCCACCCAAATGTGACATTTACATGAATTAGTCCAATTGCTTTGTAAGGTGTCAAATAATTGCATGCATACAGTTTAAAAAGCCTATTGTGTCTTCCTAAGTATTGTATCCAGAAAAAGAATGTAATTAATTTTGTTTAAACAATGTTTGCAGTACATCTTTCACTTACTTTCAAGATTGTTCTGGCACAGAAGAAATTAGAACCATAAAACAGAATCACAATTACTTACCATTTTTATGTTATCAAACGTCTTAACTGCAGATTCCCTTAGCGAAGCAAGCAGTGTATCCACTGCTGTAACTGCAATGAATGCTACTGGCTATGAACGAGACCGGAGTTTTATACCCAAATCCTAGAACTGTGCAGCTGGAAATTACTAGAAAGCCAAAACCAACATACATGGAAAGGCAAAAGAACAGTGTCCAGGGAAACTTCCTGCAGAGGCTCTGATCTATGAGACCACAGACATTTATTTTTAGGGTAACCGAAACTTATATAAACCATCATACTTTATCATTCAATAAAATCTCTATCATGAAATCGCAGTCTCTATCAAACCCTGCTGCATTACTTATGCAAGATACACTTTAACCTATATGATTTCATTGTTACAATTTTTATTGGTATGTAAAATTACACATCTATTGAGATGTTTTTCATGCATTGTACTCACTTGTGTAGTCACTGAGTGTATACAAAATTGTGATAAGGTTATCTAAACAAGGCCAGTGATCAGGATTACACCTGAGCCCTTCTTCAAAAGCATGACGAGCCAAGGGTAGGCGGATCAGTTTTACTGCCACACGACCAATTTTATACCAGAGGTTGACATCCGTGGAGTCCAGCATTACAGCCTAGAAAGCATAACAAACAATATTATCCCCATTTCAGACACGCATACCCACTTTGCTGCAGGGACTGGCACCGCTTTAGTTCTCAGCAGGATCACAACTGCTTTGGGGACTGAATGGTGGACTAATTTTATCCCATACAGCATCAGAAAGAACACAGTACTCAACTATACATTGACACGATGTATGCTGAATGTGTATGTCTGTATTTTAGAAAGTTTTTACAAACATTAAGGCTCCAGTGTCTTATTTCAGCTGCACTGTACCTCCAGATAGAACTCCATGGCTGTCTCTAAGTCATCCCGTTGTGCTGCCAGTTGTGCTAGGTTTTTATAGGTGGAATATTTTAACATCAAACCTGGGTGTTTCAGCCCTTCTTTCTCATCACCAGAAAGAACTGCCTAGAAATTATAAAATAAATGCAACGTGGGCATTAGGAATCAGACAAGTAACAAGAACAGCAAACAACTTGCTAATTGATAATACTGACATTTCTAGTAAGCCAGTTAGAAATGAAGTAAGACAAAATATAGCAAAAAAGTTTCTAGAGTGTCACTCAAGGTCACTGACCTCTCGCAGAAGACGAATCTCAAGTAGCTCATGATAAGCTTTAGCAGATTCTTCAAATCGGTCATGTTTCTGAAGGTCCAAAGCTTTGTGGTACAAAGCAAAAGCTTCTGCTTCCTGTGATTTAAAGAATTAGAATGTATTTAGTAAGACAACTTTATTAAACATACTTATATTTATACATGTATCAGTGGTCTCACACTTTTAATACTTTTACTATATAGCAGAACATTTGTGTTACTGACCTAAAATAACTCATTTGAGTGAAGTTTTAGTTTGCTAAAGGAGGGTTCAAGAGGTATAGTAACTAAACTTTCATAGAAACAAAATATCATGGTTAAACAAATCCCTGCAACTAGAGGACAAAACTCCCATCAAAACAAAACTTAATTTAAAAAATTGTGGGATTACTTACCTGAGCTTCCTTTGTCTGTGTCTTATGACTTTTGAAGGTACCTTCATAGTCATCCTCAACCGTGGAACTCGCATTCAGTGCTGCGATTCGAATCTGGAATGACAATTGAGAAGTGATGAGAAACGTGACATTTACATATGTCCCAGTTTCCTTTGCAAACTGGATTTTTCTGGTATTTTTAATTAACTGGTACACAAACAATACTGAGAGACCTCTACATAAAGTTACAAAAGCTGTAATTAATTTAATCATTACTAATTGCAAATAATCAAATATCAAAACCATTTCCCATCCAAAATCAGCTGAAAAAACAAAATTTCAAGTGTCTTGCAAGCAACAGCTCTCCTAGAATAGACATGCATTATAGTGATTTTTTTTCCAAATTCTTAAGTTTACCAATAACTACAATCACTCCAAAAACAACATTCTCATTACTGCAATTTATTCTTAGTCTCAGGGAAGAAGAAAATTCTCAATTTTATTTCTACCAAAACATCTCAAAAGCCATCTCAAAAAACCCTTACCATGTTCACAGCTATTCACAATGTCTTTCTCCAGGAATAGAAGGAAGGGTCTATCACAAACAGGTCTCGAAAGCAAACAGGATTAGAATATTTATTCTGTTCATAAAGAAAATATTCAGTAGTAAAAGACAAGTTAGGAATACTTTATAAGCATACTTTAATTACCAATTTTAACTAGAGACAGAAATAAAATACAAAGTTAAACACATTCACTACTTTGGGATGGCTTTCAAGTCTCTAGTCCTGGTGGTGAGTGGAAGAATTGGCAACATAATTACAGCTATAAGATTAATCAGGTACTATGTAACAATCAGTGAACATACTACTAATAATATTACAACATGAATCCCTTTAAACACCAAAGCTAAAACCAAAAATGCTTCTTGAATACTCGTTTTATGAGCAAAAATCTCTATAGCTTACAGATATTTACAGAACAGGAAAGGAAAAAAGCGGAAGGTTATCTCTGTCAGACTGAGTTTGCAGAAGGCCAGAGTGGCTGGTTAACCCACTGCCCAAAGCACTGTCTGCACATGGAAATTCCTCTGATTAGAACTTTTCATTACTGCCATCCCTGCTAGAACAGAACCAGTGTTTGTAACACAGCTGTTCTTTCTGAGTATACTGACCAACCTCTACAGACAACCTCAGGGCAAAAAAAAAGAAACTGAAGTTTTACTAACTAGCATTTCTTCATTCTGAAAAAGAATGCTAATATTTCCCATTCTTTTTAACACTGATAAAAAGTTTGAAGGGATAAATACACCTTTATAATCTGTAAGCAATTTTTCCTCATAACTAAGCCCGTAATTTATAGTCAATTAACTGCTTGAAACATCATGTTAGTAAAGGCAAAAATATATGAAAGAGCTCTGTGCTGCTTTTATAGAAAACCTTCACTGCTATATGATAAAACCTTCCCATCAACTCAAACAAGAAGATGACATATGCAAGACAGGCTAAAAACAGTCTTTAATATGGGAGACTACATTAATAGAAGAGTAAGTCCAGAATTAACCACAGCAGGAAGCAGTGGGAGTTTTGAACTGTAAGCTGAATTAACTCACACATCATCATGATTAGTTCTGCATGTAGGGAAAATAATGCTTTGACAGGAATTTCACTCATTCAGCAATGAGCATTTGCTTGCCCATGCACCACTTGCTCTCCTCGCTTGCAGTTAAATCAAACTGACAACTGCACAGCAATAAAGCATTTTTCTCTTTAAGTCACCAAATAAACATTAATAAAACCTCAAATCTCTTCCAGGACAGATTCCTTGTCTACTTTTCACATGAAGAAAATACATGCATAGAGATTAATGGTTACCTCTTTCAGATATATTGAATGCTACATATTTTGACAGAGTGTAGATGCTTATGACATCTAAGTAAGTCAGTCTGTATGATCCCAAATAAATTACATATTTAAATTGAGGGGATTTAAGTCCACTTAAAAAAATGCCTATCTTCAGTAATATGCCCAAGTTTTTTGCTGAATCCAAATAATCTTGCTCAAGGTGGCAGAGGAAGTCAACAGCAGAGACTACGGTCAAGACTTTACTTCTGAGGTTAGATTCTTGGGGAAACTGCAACTACAGAAAATGTGGGAAAACAATTTTAATTCTAATTATTATTTATACTGGAATCTTGTAACATACAGGAACTTAATAACAAACACTTAGCATCTCTCCTGTCTGGTGTTGAAAGCGCAGAACCGAACAGGACTGTGTAATGCTGCTAGAAAACAAGGGCAGCGTGTTGCCTCCACACAGCTTTTGCACTGGTGTGTCAGGCACGTGCCGGGGTTATTTCATTTTGGTTTAAGCCAAGCACCGTGCATGGCTGCAGAACTACACTGACCGTGGACCAAGTAACACCAGTGTCATGGCATTTAGGAACTGAGTATGTTGCTACAGGCACTTTCAGAGGAACACAGCTACATCAGATAAGTAGGCAAAAAAATAATTACTCTTTCATATTAAGTATTACAAACCAGTTTGAATTTTTTCAGATACAAAAGTTTCTGAGCTATAAATCTGTGGCTACAACAGGTGTGCACATCCTGAAAGGCAACAAGCCTTTTGCCTTCAAAATCTTCTTTCCTTTTACCTTAGTAGTTTAAAATTTAAGTAAATCTTTTCAATGTCAGCTCTTGCTCCCAGAGCTTGTGTTGTCAACTTCTAAGTAAGAAACAAAGGGAGTGACTTGGGCTTTCCCAGCTTTTGTTGTTCCTGCTACACTTGGGATCCATACATTGCAGATACACGTTTAAAAAAACACTAGATTTTTTGTTTGGATTTCTTTTTTTCAACATTGCAAAGATCCGCCGCACTTTAGCACCAGCCGTGTTTACCGAAACACGATCACTTTCTGCACGGAGGCGCAGGGACGCTCCTCACGCCGCTCGCCCAGAGGGCGGCACACAGGGCCGGGAGGAGGCGGGAGCCCATGTTCGCCTCCGACCGTGGCTCCGCGGAAGGAGGGGCGCGGGCGAGGCTGCCCAGGCCGGGCTCTCGCTGCCCTCACCGGGCAGGGCCCAGACGCCGGCTGCCCCTCCGCGGGGCCGGGCGGACGGGACACTCACCTCGCGGGGCCGCCCCCGTCATGCCGGCGCTGCTCCCGGGGGGTTCCCGGGGTGCTCCCGGGGTTTCCCGGCGCGGGTCCCTCGGGCTCCCGCGGCTCCCCCGGGAGCCGCCGCACCGGCGGTTTCCACCGCAACCGCCACCGGAGCCACGGCGCCAATAAGGCAGCGCCTCATTGGCCGAGCGGCCCTTCCGCAGCCAGCCAATGGGAGCGCTGAGCACTGGGAGGCGAGAAGGCGGGAGCTGGGGCTGAGGGCGCTCGCAGGTCACGGAATACCGCGATCGGTTCGGTTGGTAAAGAGCTCGGGGGTTACGGTCCGAGCTGGCACCGAACACCACCATATCGACCAGACCAGGGTACTCAGTGCCACGTCCAGTCTTTCTTTAAACACCTGCAGGGACGGTGACTCCACCACCTCCCTGGGCAGCATGGTCTAATGTCTTAATCAGCGTTTCTGTGGAGAAATTCCTCCCAGTATCCAATCTAAACCTCCCTTGGCGCAGCTTAAGACTCTGATTGCTCTAACACCAAAAGTACCAGGACAGAAAAGTCATGCTGGCCTTTACCTCCCCTGGGCAGCTTGTTACCTGCACCTGAAACACTGGGTCTAGCTGTTTTCTTTCCTGTGGAAAAGCATCACCATTGCCTTTCAGTGATCCACCACCGAAATTTGGATACCACCTCCAAGAATTAATACGTGGAAGGATTGATCCCACTCAAAAGCTGTCGGGACAGAAAGGTGTTTCCTGTACCTCTGGACAGTCTTGTCTGAACCATCATCACCAGGACCACAAGCATTCCTTCCCAAGGAAAGGTACCGTCATCTTTCAGCAGCCCAGCTCCAAAACGTGGAGCTGATCTTCCAAACTGAATCGTCTGGGGATTTCTCTCACAAAAATGGTGCAAGGGCAGAAAGCAGTTCCTTGCCTTTTAGTCCCTCAAACACCCTAACACCTGCACAAACAACACTGGGCAGAGCTGCTTTCCTTCACAAATTAAGGCACTGGCATCCTGTTTTTGCAGCCCATCTGCAAAATTTGTATTCCACCTTCAGAAATTAATAGGTCTAAAGACTGCTCCTACTCAACAGGTGAAAGGAAGGTCAGATGTTATTCTGCCCCAGGAGCTTCAGACGTGGCTTGTGTGGGCCGAGTGGACAAAACCCTGAATGTGTGTAGATCCCCTGCCCAGGGGGGTGGAAATCAGCCCAAGGCCACTGGGTTTTCCTAAAGCTTGCCATGGAGCTAGCTGGAGATGGGAACACACTTCTGTGCCCCTGGGATATGGGGGAAGTGAAGCCAAGCACCACTGTGACAGCTCCTTGTATAAATAACTATTTAAGTGTAAGGCGGTCATACAGTGGGGAGTGCTAAAGAGCAGGTGTGCCATCTGCAGCCCCACAGAGACCTCAGGACAAGCACATGCCAGACAGACTGGCAAGGCCCCAACTGTGGGATAGAACCTTACATTTAAATCCTCCTGTTGCTACAACACATCACGTCACACTGATGAAGGTAAGCTTGTGCTCAAGCACTGCACTGAATCGCCATTTAGCACTATAGAGTCCTCTTCATCTCAAATGTACCATCTCCAGGGTCCCATTTGCGTTAGTGCCCTTCCTTCCATCATGACACACCAAGCACAGGGTTGCTGTGAGCAGCAGCATCACAATTGTGTTTGGAGAGTAACTTAAAAGCTATCACAACCCTGTAGTACTTTTCTGTCAGTAGTGCCCTGCAGCATCCTCAGGGCCTCACTGCTCCTCTTTAGTGTAAATACACAGAAAGATTGTCCAAAGTTCAAAGGTTTGAGGCTAGGAAATGGTTACTCAGTGTTCAAAATCAGGGCCTTACCTTTCAATTTGAACATATGCCTATATAGCGTTCTCAAACAACAGAGGCCACTTTGGGGAGCAGAAATATTTGTTAACCTTAGGAGGTTAAGCTTGGGAAGTTACAGTAAAAAAAACAACCATAGCTGGGAGATACTAACTGCAGATGTCAGGCAGGCTCCAGCCCATGGAAGAGGGACAATCTACACGTAGCATTCAAGAGAAAGGGATTTTATAATGTCATTGCTGAGCCGTAGATAAGGGTGGTGTATCTGATTTTCTCCAACCTGAGGTGTGAAAAATGTTTCCTGCTTCTGTTGCTTGCTGTCTTCACGCTCTAGGGTGGGTTCCAGGGGCCTGCATAACCCCTTTGCAGGTTATCCTTCTCAAGTCCCAAAATACTGTCAAACCTACTCTAACATTAGCTCCGTGAAGAAAAATTAGGCTATTTCTTCAGAACAACATGAACTTTCTTACATCTTCTTGCTCAACTCTGCAATAGTAAGGAAGTTGTTCCCAGGCACAAGCCCACACTGGGAGCAGCCAAGGGTGAGAGGAAAGCACAGAGCCTGCACAAGTCCCCAGGGTGGCCAGCATGGCCCAAAAGCAGGAGAGCTGGGGCCCAGGGCTGAGCAAATTTTCTCCAAAGGAAACAAGGGCTTTGGCTAAGGAGAGCTGGGGCCCAGGGCTGAGCAAATTTTCTCCAAAGGAAACAAAGGCTTTGGCTAGGGTTTGTGTTTGTTACTTCAGGAGGCAGAAGGACTTCCAGGAAATGAACCATCTGCAGATCAGAATTAAAGTGAGATCGTTTTCTGCATTTCAGAATATTCACCTCAAGCTGGTGCAAAGCCAGGGCTGTCCATCCCCTTCCCTGCAACATAGTACTCCTGAGTTAGTGTTCTCAGACTCAGTTCACCTACCTGTTCATTGCCTGAGTTTCAAAAAATTTTGATTGAAGAGACTTCCTGAGAAAGTGGGGAGACCTGGGCAGCCACAATGTCTGTCTCCAAGCACTAAGACCTACAAATCCCCAATGCTGTGAGCCAATAAACCTACACTTAGCAAAAGAAGCTTTGCTACAGTTTATTAACCAGATAAGGCATAGCCCCCCAGCCTGATACACAAATTTGTGTTTGGTATTATATTCCTGACAGATCTGGCAAACATAGAAGTTATTTATGGTGTATAGGGAACAAACAACTCTAAATGGTAATTAGAAGAAATATTTTCAATAATCTTGAGACCTCAAGCCATAAACAAATAAAACTCCATTTGGAATGATGGAGCACAGAAGCCCCCTTCAGCCTTTTGTTCCCATGGACCCCCGTGTCCTGGGGACATGCTCTCAGCTCCGCTGAGCTCCCTGACCTCGACCTGACAAAGTCACAAAGTGAAAGGGAACTGATAAATGTTTTTATTAGCAGAAGGCAGAGACGACATTCTACATAAAAAGTACCCTGCTTTTGTTTTAATAAAATGCCATGTGTATTCCAGTTATAAAGTGAGGGGTCCTAAAAACTCAAAACACTTCTCTGCAGGGACACTGAGCTGGAAACATCAGCCACAGATCACAGTGAGATGCTGTATCATCCCAAAACTCCCCTAACAATGAGGAAAAGGACTCTGAACAAGAGGGGAATAACAGGAATTAAAGTTACTACTGGCAGTAGCAGAAACTTCAAAATATTTTCTGGTGGCACAGTGCACGTCTTCAGAAGTGACCCTCTCCTCCAGACACAGCCATCAGCACACAGATGTTCAGCCCTGAAAATCTTGTAAACAAGTAACACTTTGTAGGACCAGTCACAGGAGGTGGCAATGGCACAGCACAGAGCACAAGATCTGACATGAGCCTTCAATGCCTAAACTTCTCTCCCAATAATCACCTCTCTTTCCAGAAAGGGCTTTCAGAGGAGCCTGAAAAAGAAAAGAATTTGACTTCCAGGTCATCTTTGCTGGCCTGGGACCCTTCTACTGCCACAGAGAAACAGAAAAAAGGATTTTTTCTGCCTTGTAAACTATGAGAAAAACTGGATAAACCTCAGAACCTCTCTGGTCCTCAGTAAAGCCAAATGTTCTAGAATTAAACTTCTTACTGGTACAAGCAGCTTTGTCTAGGCCTGGGCTTGAGACAAAGACTTTGAACTATTTCAGTAAAATCAGTACAGCTGATTGCCTCACTCTTCAGCTTTGTGTGTACAGGATGCAAAGACAGAAGTAAATCAGGTGTAGAAGGTGTAGAGCTACATAGATTTGATCACAAGAGGAAACTAGTAGATGGACAGAGCTGGTCATCTCTGGGTTGCCATCATCATCGCTTTGTTCCAGCCGGCCACTCAAAGGATCACAGGAATGTCATGACTGTCCTGTTCTTGCCGATCTGCCAGGGCTCCAGTGGGTAAAAGCGGATGACAATCCTTTTGGGCATAAGAGCAAAGATGTGGACAGGAAACATTATTTTACAATTAAACATTATTCCTGCCCAGTTTGCAACATAGTAGAAAATCTGCACTAGGGTCTCACTGTCTTACACTTCAAGGTGTTAATTTAACAGAAGCAAACATAAGCTGTGTATGGGCAGGGTACAAACAGGTGCCAGACTTCACCCACATGAACAAAAGCAGTCTGAATTTCAGCACTTTAAATGAGATACTTGTCCATTTTAGAAAGACCCATGTAGTGCATAATCTTGTCAGGGATTTATCCTGACAGCATCCAAGAGGCAGGGAAGTACTATTATCAGTCTCCTTTGGGGAGATGGGTAAGACGAGCAGAGATGGACATGGCTGACCTTCAGGAACAGCCTTGTTCCAGCATTTGGCAGGGTGACCCCTGTGAAGGTCAACCAATTCCAGTGGGGTTTCGAAGTAGTTTCACCAACTGTAACTACTGATCTTTAGAGAACAGTAATGCCTAGACTGTTCAACAAGTGCACACCAGTCTATGGTTTCATCTGGCTCCAAACCACATGTCTGGGATTCAGCCTCCAAGAGCACTTAGTGTTTGCAATCTAGTCTTGGGTCTGTATTACAGCTTAACCTCCTGGAGGACATGGGAACTGCCACTATCCCCACTACTCTGAACATCCCCTTGGTACTTGTTTGTTGTGTTCCATATCCATGGACCACACAGACCTGTAGAACCGATGGGAGGACGATCTCCCTGCCCTCGGGTTGAGCACGGTGCCCCCCGGGCTGAGCCCCCGCCGGGCCGCACTCACCGCTCGGGGCCGAGGCCCAGCTGCGCCGTCAGGACGTCGAAGAAGCGGGCGCTGTGCCGCTGATTCTGCTCCGCCGTGCCCACCACGCCGATGGATGAGACGACCAGCTGGGCGCAGGGCTCGGCCGAGCCCGACAGCACCATGGGCAGCCCGCTCCGCACCGTCACGTTCACTCGCTGCCGGGACAGCCACCGTCAGCCCCCGCCGCCTCCAGCCCCGCTGCCCCGGCCTAGCCGCCTCCAACCCCGCCGCCCTGGCCCCGCGGCCTCCATCCCCGCTACTCCGGCCTCACCGCCCCGGCCTGGCCGCCCCCGGCCCCGCTCACCTCCGCCGGTTTGCCCAGGATGTCCGCGGCGGCGGTGCACAGGGTTTGGGCCAGCCCCGGCGGTAGCCGCTCGGCCGGCAGGCTGGTGTCCAGCTCCACGAACGGCATCACGCTCCTGCTCCGCGACCCCGCACCACCTCTGCCTGCGACCCGGCCCGGCCCTTGCCCCACCCCCAGAGCCGCCCAGGCAGCGGAGCCCCGCCCGGGGCGGGCTCAGCCCCCGGGACCGCCCGCGGCAGCGCGCTGCGCGTTGTGCCCTGCAGGTGCCCTTCGCCCCGTGCCAACCCCAGGCGCGGCTCGCGGGTTACTCTGCTTCGCCACAGCTGCACCAGCTGGCTGCCGGGCCTTTGGAATTCACCATGGGCGTTACTGGGATATGCATTAAAGGCTGTGAGACCAAAACCATCACATCTCACTATGGTGTGAGATGGGTGAAATGAGTTTTGTGATGGCCCTTACTGCCAACGGAAAAACGTTTCAGGTCACTACGACAGACACGTCTGTGCAGGGAGCGTGGAGAATGGAAGTGCAGTAATTTCTCAGAACAACCAACACTACAAGGAATAAAAAGCAAGCTGAGAGGTTTACTGCTTTATCCAGTATGTATTAATTACAAGGACTTTGAGCAATCAGGACTTTGAGCTCCCAAGTTGATAAAAGTGACCCTGGCAGGCTGGCTCACAGGGAAGGTCTAACTTACAGATCAGAGGTGTCTAAACTAGAGATCAGAGGCTTCTCAGAAGCTGAGCTACTGTCCAGTGAGGTTCCACGAGCTCATTTACAGCAAAGGGTTATGAACCAGCTAAATTAAAAGGTCATCATTTAAGGCACAAAACTGTTGGGAAAATTTGCCTTGTGTAATGTGACATCTTGGTTTTCTACATTTCTAGACAATGCTAATGAAAACTGATGAAATTGTTCATTTTTTTGCTTAGGGAATTGCTTGGCCTTCACTGCTGCTAATGAAGACAATACTGGCACAAAGTCATGGGCGAAAAACAGCCAGGAATAAGGCTGGGAAAAGATTTCTGGGACAGAGTAGTGTCTAAAACTGAAACCTTGGTGAAAAAACACCATGAGGAAACAACAGGCATTTTATAACTTGCCAGCAAAAATGTCACTAGCCAAGACCTGATAATACTGGGGGAAAAAAAAAGCAGTTATTTGATTAGCGAGAGAAGCAATTCCTGAATTTCATTACTCATTTTGTTTTGGTCTTTACAGGAAGAGTTTTTTGTCAAGGATTTTAGGGTAGGGGCAACAACTACTTAGGAATGGAAATACACAGATATTTATTCTGCCAGTTTCTGCATCTTTTACAATTTGTTATTTTCAACTGAAGAAACTGGCAATGGTTGGATTTGCTCAGTTTTACCTCATAAATTGTGCTGCAATACAAAAGGATTTTGTATTTGAGCTATAACTGAGCAGAAACAAACAGCGAAGAAAAGAGCCCAAAAGCTCCAAAACAACTCTTTGCCCTTTTATGGTGACGCATGTGTTGCTCAATGCCACAAAATCTCTCCTATTACTTCAGCGGCACAGGGTGACTTACTTGGTGAACTTCCATCCAAAACAGTCTCAGAAGAGCATGTCTGCATTTATTCCCTCCCTGAATTTTCTAGGAGAACTGTGGATTGCTATTACAGTATTACCATTGGAAAAACCCAATTTGTGTGCTGTTATATTCTCTTTCAAGAAAACAGTGTGAATGCATTCTTTCAGGGTACTTCCTATATAAGATCAGTATGGTATTTTAGGTAGGCAGTTGTTCCAAGGCTGTGGCCACCAGCAGTACAAATCTCCAAGAACAGCTGCTGCCACACTTGTACTGGTAGACAGAGCACTAACAGAACCCAAGCTTGCAGAAATCAAAAGCAGTGGTTAAACTGAAGAATTATAAAGATTCACAGTTGTAGGTGAATACAAAGAAATTTCTCAAAGGAACTTCAAGGCAAATAGAAGTGTGGAATGTACATGGACAGCCAAGCAAGATGACTCAGCAATAAGAAACTTTCAAAATTTCTTTTTTTCACTTTTGTGAAGTAGTTTTGTGCTCTACTTGTCTGTGCAGACACATGCTGGGAAGATGAGGATCAGGCACACTTTGCAGTACAAATGTTAAAATCTCATGAAAACAATGATCCTCATCCTATTCAGTTCTTTAATGCTCTCAGTTTATAGGCTGGCTTGAATTCTGTCAGGAAATACCGTTCTTGTTTCTACCACGTCTGAGAAGACTGACACTGAAATAAAATCCAGATGCACGTTAAGTGACCTGTAGGGCCTCAGCCTTCTGTATAAATTTAATGTTTTAGGTCTTAAACTTTCCCCAGCTTCTGCCCCCAAAGATACAAGAAAGACCTGGCCAGGGGCGAAACACTCTGCAATTTCTGTGTTAGAATTACAGTGCTCTTTCCAGTTACACGTAGAACTGGATGTCAGAGAAGAAGTTAAAAAGGGAAAAAAAAAGCAGGAAGAATGCTAAGATAGGTTAATTCATTTCAACATCTTCATCAACACAGGTGCCAGTTGCTCTTTCAGCTGTGGATCAATTTGAATATTGCTCAGTTCTTTGATATTGAGGATCATCTCATGGGCTTGGAAAAAAAGCTCTTTCCCCACAGCATCCTCCACCCGCCTGCGCCACTCCCTCAACCTCGGTCTGTCTTCAAAGATGTCACAACCAACTCCAACAGGCTGCAGAAAGGGGAGAGAGCAACAGTGAGGCTTGGGGCAGTCACTTCTTAACTGAGACAACAGGCACTAAAAGTGTACTTGCAGGTACAGCTAAAGGGGAAGAAAAGGAAGAGCTCATAGAGGAGCAGTAGGAAGGAGGGAAATCTCCTCTGGTCGGGTGTACCTATCTGGGGGACACAAAAGCTAACCTGTATTTTAAAGGGCATTTACAAGTCAATTCCTGGGTGCTGCAATAGCTGTTAAGTGCAGCATAGGTGACCACGTTCTGTGAGAGATTTTCAGCCACAACACTGAAGATGTGGTGGGCTGGCAGTCCCAGGGACTGCAGGCCCAGTCTGCAGTAACAGAGTGCTGTATTATACAGCAACGCCCAGCTCAAAATGTTAAGTGTTTAACTGAACCAGTGTCCTAACTGACATAATCTATCCCCCTTCTACTTTCTGCCTGTGCCACTCTCTGGAACACAATGTAGAGAAGCAGAACTGCTGTTTTTCAGTCCCTTGGACACTGAACTGGGAGAAAGAAATCACTCCTGGGCTGCAGGATCCAGGCCCTGGTGGTCTGGCAGAGAAAAACCAGTTTGTAACAGACTTAATTTGATTACCTCTGTCTGAGATTAATCTTTCATCTTCAAGACATGGCACGGGCAAGTACCATATCCTTGAATGAGAGAAATATTCCTATGTGGTTTTCTCATTTCATCAGGCCTGTCTGCTATTGCTTCTCACTTACATATATTACCTCCTTCTCTGGAGGTTAAAAATAAAGTCATGATAAAAAATGAAGAAGAGGTGTTGCTAGAGATGAGGAACAAAAGAGATCTGTTGCAGCCAGCCTTTTTTTTGATTTTCACTGCTGTTCTGAACCCCCTCCCACATTCTCTCCATTGTCTTAGGCCAGTTCTGCTGAGATATGCCCCCGCTTCTCCTTCTAGTGAAGTGTTACCACATGCTGCACCCTCCCTGCCCAGCAGCATCTGTTTTCCCTTGTGCTGACACTTCTTTACCACGCTCCAACACTCACTTGCATCAGTTCCACAATGGCCACAAGATCTGCCAGGGAGATCTCACTCCCAATGATAAAAGCCTTGTCCTGCAGAAACCTCTCCTCAAATTGCTTCAGGGAAGTGGACAGCCCCTCCATAACCTCCTGGAGCTTCTCAGAAGGCAGTGGCTGCCCTGTGAAGAGGGGAATCAACACCTGAGGAGAAAAGGGACATAATGGAACAGATGACCATCTTCTCTGGTAGTAGTAATTTAAGTTACATCCCATGATCATCAGTGACCTGCAATAAAGCCGCACAAGGGGATGGCACAGGTTCATGGACTGCAGCAGCTCCAAGGAGCTCCTGGACAGAGAGCACACAAGCAGTCCTAAGCGGCTGACCTGCCATGGCAGTGACCTCCAGCTAATCAGCAGCAACGTGTGGAACAAAATCAAGGATCCTCATCTCATTTTGTGCCTGGCAGCTGTGCCCTCCCACTACACCCTGTTGGGTTACAAAAGAAAAATGGGCAACAGCTCCAGGGAAGACAAATCTCTGCCACAGTCACCCCTGCTACATCCTCTGTTTCACTAGCAGTTGCCCACCAGCCACCCCTTCCATCCACCCTGCTGTGGAACTGGGTGCTGAAGGCAGCTGCCTGTCCCGCAGAGCGATGGAGAGGGGGGAATGGTGGTGGCTGTGGCAGGAGCATCGGAAGGACTAGAATGCACCAACACTGGCTGGAGAGACAGAAATGGCTTCCTCTGTGTGACAGCAGCCAGCAAGTCTGGAAGTGGTCAACACCATTTTTACCCGAGCCTTTCTGTGGCCTACCAAGGATCATTCTTTAAACCACTAGAAATTTTTCTGGAGCAATCACATAACTGCAGTCCTTGTGTTCGCACAGACTTGTTGGCACAGGGGGTAGTTGCCTTTCCACAATATTTTTCGCCAGTCACAGAGGTCTATGCACTGGAGCCCGCAGTGTTTCACAGCTATGCTGCCTTCACCTTCCACAGCCAAAGAAGTATAGTTTATTTAGAGAATCAAAATTAAAGATACAAATTTCAATCGGTGCGAGTGGACTGAATTTCTACTTAATGCTAGTATAGTCAACAATTCAAGTTGGGATTGCTTAATCCAAGCCAGGATTTTGGCCAAATACATGTGGAATCTATTTCATCAGAAAATTCATGGCCAGTTCTCTTCCTAAGTGATTCCAATTATGCGTGATGGGCTCTTCGGATAAAATCAGCTGAAACAGCATCTTCTTCCTTTTCCTTATCTCAGGGCAGTCTATCTTCTCCCATTTCTAGCTAATATGCTTCTTTTACATGGTGACTTTATATGTTTCCAAATTTACAGTTATTCTGAAGACCTTTTCTGCATCTGGGTTATCTAATCATCATCAGCAGCAATTAATTGGATTTCTTTTCCTTGGAGCACTGCAGTGACAGCCTACAGAGGCTGGAAGAAACTGCTTCTTGTATGAATCTGACTCATATTTGAATTGCTTCTCTGCACTCTATAGCCAAAAAATCAAATATCAATAAATTCAAGAAAATAAATGAGTCCTGATACGCTTTGTTAGGCACAAACAAGGGCAAATTTTACAATGAAGGAGTGAAGTTCTTACTTGTTTACTAGCAACCCTGATTTCATCTGAAATTCCATACAACAGCTATCCTTGCAGGACTATATTTGCACCTAGGTCTCTCTAAGGATAGTTGCATTAACTGTCTGGTGAGTTGGCTGGAAAGAGGTGTCCAGGAAAATCATCTGATACTGAATGATTTTCTGGCTCAGGTGAACCAGTTAATTTTGCCTAAATGTAAATTGACCTGACTACACTGAGTAAGGAAAATCTGCCTCTCAGTGTTTCTCTTCTCTCTGTCCCTGAGCCTATTTCAGAGAAGCACATAAGTGTGCTGGAAGCAGAAGGCTCCTTCTGGATTTCCACCCTAATGAGGCTGCAGGGACTTGTAAGAAGAATGCAAGTCTTTCTGCTTCCAGCAACAAAACACATGCTCAGCAAAGCCAAACTTTGCCTATGTGCACACTCTGCACAGCTGTGCAGTGGTGGGAGGGGGGGCCCTTGGAAGTAATACTAAGTCTGTTACATATTCTCTCACAAGTCCGGGCAATGGAAGTCTGTCAGGTTTGAGATCTTCTGTACCAGACCTTCTTTAAGGGAAAAAATGAAATGGCCAAAGCTGCTTTTGCAAAATCCTGACATTGATCAGTTTGGAACAGCTCCCTCTCCAACTAGGAATGGCTAGGTTTGTTTCAGCTAGGAATTTCAGCTAGGAATGGCCCAGGTTTGTTTCTTTAGCATGACAAACTGTCTCTGAATTGGGACTGTTAAAATGCTCAGCATTCTCATAGGAAAACATCACTTTACTCACATTTTTACATTCAGTCTCCTTACCTTGATCCACATGGTCTTAGGAGCGTTAGCCCGGATGTTAGCATGGTGCCAGGAGAGGTACTCATCTACCTGGGCCCGTTTCTGTATGTCTGAGGGGTACCAGTGGTCGGGAGTGTTGTACTTTCGACTCAGATACAGCAGAATGGCAGTGCTGCTCACGCATCAACAGGAGACAAGAAAGGGGTCAGGCAGTTATAATGCAGAATACTTTTGCCTAAGCTCCCTCTCCTGCCTCTTCTCAACTTGTTGCTGCCACTAAAAAGCATTCAGATCAGGATTTCCAGTGGAGTCTAGGGACCATACAAAGGCATCTAATTCATGTTGACCTTCATCAGTGGCCCTTAATCACCTTAGCTTCCATGAAAACTTTAACCTGCTGGACAATCACAGCACCGTTCTGTCGTGCTGCTGGACAGTACTGGGGTGAACAAACAATAAACCTCCACGATCATCTATCAGTGATGGTAACTCCACTTGCTCCTTGACTGTTCTGACCCATCTCTCTGAGACCTGTGCTGTTTCTGTGCTTGTGTACTAAATGAAACTCTCTGATAGGTTATGCTGCCTTTTCATCAGGTCTGTCTCCAGCTTGCAGCTTCCACTGAAGTCAGTGGAAGTCTCAGCAAGGAAACCCTACAGGATCTTTTTGTGTTTGTCCAGATGTTTATACTTTCACCAACTGGCAGAAGTCAGATGGAAAAATATCTTAGTCATCTGCAACAATACTTAGGCTATTACTACAAAAAAAGATGCCACAGAAAAAGTGCTGACAAAATGGAAGAAAATGCAGACACCCCTACCATGCTGATACTACTACAGTTCAATTGTTTCAGTATTATGACATCATTAACCAGTCTCCATATTAGTCTTTTAATGTAAAGCCTAAATTTTATCTGTGTAGATGTTCACTCAGCCTTTATGACTAATTCAGATGAACAGAATTCTTTCCTAGAGTAAAAGGGATTTCTTTTCCTAGGGTGAAAGGGATTTTTACAAGCTTTAAACATCTCCCAGAAATGTTTATAATCCCATTCTGAGGCAAGTGCATTCAGGGTGAGATGAAGAACCTAAGTCAGCTAAGTTGTTTACATTCTGAAAGATAATTCAAACAGAAAGTGGAAAGAGATCAAATGAGGTTATACTATTAAAAATAACCAGCATGTTCATATATTCTGTGATCCTTAATTATTCCATGGGAATGACATCTTCTGAATGCAGCACAGATTGCTGGTACCCAAGGAAGTTTAAAGACTGAGTTCTTACCATTCTGCAAGGGTGAAGTCTCCATCCTTCAGTGCTGGTACTTTCTTCAAGAGGCTGACTTTGCCAGCACCTTCACTATTTGATGGCCCTAAGAACATGAACAGACAAGTCTGAGGTTAGAAGTGTATCTGCCAGCGCATGATAAATGAAATACCTCAGCCAACTGGATGATCAGTGAACTGTGTGAGGTTTTCCCGATATGGCTGTAGCTCTCAACTGAAAGGTAATGAAATGGCAGAGGGCAGTCGGCTCAGGCTGTGCACATGGCATGGAGCAGTTTATATTTCTATACAGGAGTTCTCTTGCTTGACTCAGGTACCAGGATACTTGCAAAACTTACTGACAGAGTAGACATTCGCTAGGGGCAGGGAAGCTCAGACACCTCAACCCTGCACTACTCCTGACTCTGTGTTACTCCTGGCTCTGCATGTCAACCTGCTTCTAACAGGAAAACACAGGAGGAAGAAACCCTTCCGTAAGAATTTAAGCTCCACAGTCCCTTGGAGGAATTAACAGCTGACTATCTAATCAGGCTTTCGGTTTCCCACTGCTGGCACCAGACTTGACAGCCAGCAGTTAAATGCCAGGGAATTGCACAACAGCCCAGGAACACCTGAGTAAGAAAAGCTGTGAGGAATTTGTTTGCTTTGCTTGTTTTAAGTGCTACTGAGAAGGAGACATGACAATTAAGGTGCAAATCCTGATCAAATCAGCATGGCCAGCAGGAGGTCTTGTACAAAAATCCCTTTGTTCAAAAAGAGACAAGAAAAAGGATCATTAACTTACAGTGATCTCCATCTCTAAGAACTATTTGTACCCATTGAGGAAGCAGTGGCAGTGTCTACATTACTGGACAAATGTGCAGTAGGAAACAGTCCCCAGGAAATAAAACCAGCCTCTAGACAAACAAGTTTATTTGCAGCTGGTTTGGGAAGGGGTGGGAGAAGGCAGGTTGCTGCATGACAGTTACAGACTGCTTTCCCTTATATCGATTTCACATAATGAGTTAATTCAAGCAAAGCATACATTACCACTTGTTCTCCTTTCCAGATGACTAGCCTCTACCTTGTTTCTTCTTTCAGAAGTGGGTTTTTTAAAAATTGCAGTGTAAGTAGCTTAATCAGAGACTAAGGTTTACATTCATCTGCTATTTGAAGGGATTCAAACCCACATCTTCCATTTAATTAGGAAAAGTCTCTGACTACCTGCTGTGATGATGGCTTCCAGCTTAGCTAGCTGGGTAAGAGGTTCCATCCGCACAGCAGAACTAGGCAACACTGTCAAGAGAGGTAGGAAGCCCTAGGTAGGGCTTCTTAAAAATAATAGCCTGACAGAAAGTGCAAGTTAAGCGTAATAATTGAGAAAATTGAATATAAAAATAAAAATGTCCAAAAATCAAGCCAGCAGGCAAACTACAGGATGCCTCACCCCCATGATTTGTATCACAGAAACAGCGAGGCAAATGTTTGTAAATCTACTGTCATGCAAGGAGTTGCTCAGGGAAGGTGTTTCGTTCTGTGCTTTTACAAGTGCTCCAAAGGCCGGTGGTCATCACACACCCAGCTCTGGTGACATCTGTAGAGTTCAGTTGGTCTTTGGAAAAATGCAGTAGAAAGTTGCCAGTCAGTAACGCTTACAGCTAACGAGCAGTCCCTTGTCAGACCCAGCTACTTGGTCGCCCTGCTGTCTGTGTCTATTATCCAGGGCAGCAGGAAACTAAGAAACAAGGATATGAGAAGTAAGCAGTGGGTGAGGGCAGCCTGAATCAGATTTCCAACAGCTTTTATCATACAGCAATCCTAGCAGGAATACTGAGCATATTTGTTCCCTGATGGGACAAACGTCATTATAGGAGGTTGGACAGTAGGTCAGTGTCTGTTACACAGCCTGCACCACAGCCCGGGAATGGCATCATTTTACTTTGGTTTGTACACAGTCTTTGCACACAGACATAAAAGACCTGTGCTGAGACTCTGCGACTGAGCTGTGAACTGATAAATGCCTTGGTGTGAACACTAACTGCAGGCTGCTTCATTGGGACACACTGTTTATTGTATGAAAATAGAGACCAATATTTGTATTTGCAGTTTAGCAGAATTTAAGCTTGTGCCTCTCTTCCAGCCAGCAGAGCCAGCCTTTTTGTTTAGTGGCATTAGGTGGCCCATCTTTATCATTCCTGTGATGCTGGCTTGACTTATGGTTCTGTTTAACATCAGCTGTATTTGGGGTAATTAGTTCTTGATGACCCCCAAGGATGGATGGAGATATAGATATATAGATACATACACACACAGTGTGTATTGTTGGGCTTTGAGGTATAACTTTAAAAAAGCAGAGTATACACAGTCAAAAAGCAGGGCACATGAGGAAATCTTAAGTGTAAGTCATAGTGCAGGGAAGGAGGTTTATTGGTGGGTGAAAAGAGCAGTGGAGAGGATTTTATGGAAATAGAAGGGGAAAAAATCCCACTCTATTTGCCAATCACGTACCTGCCTAATCACCTCCTCAGCCAAGGGTTTCCAAGTAATATGCTCTGCCTTAGGCACAAAAGTAACAATTTACTAGAAGAACGCAACATTTAACTGGGCAATAATCATACAGCTGGACGAGCCTGAACAGCTGAGTGTTTCCGCAAAGTACAGCATTCCCAGAGCACTCCTCGGCTGTCACTGTGACTAATTTGCTAGAAATGGCTAGAGGAACATTCCTTGGAGAGCCACAAAAATAGATGCAGCAGAGCTACGAGACTACTCTGAGAACGGGAGCCGCACGGTCAAACCACTGCGTTCAATGCCCCTGGGCAGCGCAGGGATACAGCATCACTCGGGTGAGCCTGGGAGCTCGTCCTTCCGTCCCACCGGGCTGAAGGACGCGCAGCTACTCCTGTGCTGGGAGGCGAAGGGGTTCCTCCGGGGGCCGTGAGAGCAAACTCCCGCCAGGTCCAGGGCCGCAGCGGCGGGCTCAGCCCGGCCCCCGCCCGGGGATCGCGTTACAGCGCCGAGCGCTCGCAGAGCCCGTCCGGTCCCTCCCCTCCCGCGGGGCCGCCGGCCGGGGACCCTCCCGTCCCCTGCTCTGCCCTTACCTGCGCGGGGTTGCTCCGCGCCGCTCCCCGCCGCCGGCTTCTTCCCCAGCACCGAGTCTGCCAAGAGCCAAGAGAGGGGCTGAGCCCGCGCCCCGCCGGGCTGCGCCCGCCCCGGCCCCGCCGCCTCGGGGCAGAGCGGCGGCGGCCGCGCCCGTCCCACCTTTGAACAGCTCCACGTGCTTGAACTCGAAGGGGATGTTGTTGCTCCGGGCGAAGATGTAGATGGAGCGGCAGGGCTGCGAGAGCAGGTCCAGGTACAGCTCNCGGCGGCCGTGCGGGGCGGGGGCCGGAGGGAGCGGGGTCTGCGCCGTGAGGGGGCCGCGGAACGCCACTCTCCTGCGGGGCGCGGACTGGGGAGTGCCAGAGGACCCCAGGAGAGCCCCTCTCGGCCGGGGCAGGGGCGGGGAGGCACGGCCGGAGTTGGGACAGGGGTTACAGAGTTCCCCTTCCCACAGCGTCAGCCAGCCCTGGCCCGCTGTGGCTGCCATCGTGTCTATTCATTTTCCTTCAGGAAGGGAAGGTAACGTGTGAGCAGTGACAAACTGCAATGAACGGTCAATTACCAGCGTCAAAAGAGAGGCTGGCACTAAGCAGTAAGGGAGAGGGGGCTGTCACTCCCCTCCACAGTCTTGGCTGGTACCACAGGGGCTCGGGAGCCACTCTCACCCACAGCATTCCACTACGACTCTCACAGGGTAAATGCTGAGTTTTGTAACGCAGTTCTGCAGGGTTGTGCCACGCTGCAGACTGGGCCTTTGCACAATGTCCTCTAAGCCAGCGTTAATCATGCACTGCCAGATCTCAGTATGGTTTTCAGTTCAGAACGTAATTCTTTGGTCATGTAGTCTCTGCCAAGTGCTGCAAGGTGACATCTGAATGGCAGTGAAGTGCGGAGGACTTCTCTTGTGGGCATTACATCTGCATACTCACTCAAAGTGACTTTCCTCTCTCCCTGGTATTTGTCATTTCAGATTTTCATGCAAGTGGAGGAGAACTAAAGAAGCTTAGATTCAATTCAAGCCCTTGCACTGAGCCCACAGCCTTTCACAGCTGTGTGATTCGGGAAGGTGACGTGCTGGCTGAGTACAGGGACTTCTGGGACTCTGGGAGATAGAGCAGCTGAACCACTCAGGGCAAAGTCACCCCCAGTCAAACCCACCTCAGCTGCGCTGACACCTTGCTATCAGTGTTGTGCCAGAGAGCTTGTATGTCACACACAATCTTTGGAAAGAACCATGGGAATCTCAGGGAGAGGAAACTGGAGGATCAGTTGCTTTTTTTCTTGTGCAAAGGATGGTGAAAAGAGTGGTGAAAAGGCTTGGGTACTGAGCTGTGAGCTTGTGGACTAGATAAATTACAAACTGGAACACTTCCAGGGGTTTAGAACTTTCAGATTTAGAAGAGCACTGTAAGAATTTTTCAGCTTCTCAGCCAGAACAGGGAGAGAGGCTGTGCACACCCTTCACTTCCCCTGCAGCACAGTTCACTCTCTAGAGCACCTGCACCCAGCACCAATATGCTGGAGATCACAGCTCATAGAGTATTGTGGCAGGTGCTTGAGTTCAAACTCCTTCAGTGCAAAGGAATCTTAAATGTTAAGAGAGTGGGGAAAAGGAGCATGAAAGTGGCTCTGCACAGGTAATAGTCTGAGAAGTCTTTGTGCTTCAAAGTGCTTCCATGTCCCTACTCTGAGATATCGAGAGGAGTGTTGATCTCAGCAGTGCGCAGCAACATTAGCAGTGTGGGTTCACTTTGCTCCTTTATTCATGGTTCAGTTGATCCATTAGTCCTATCTGAACTTCAAAGGTCTTTTCATGTGCCTCCTGGAAATGTTCCTTCCCTCCAGCCTTCTCCAATTTGCTGACTGCACTGCACAGCCCACATAACCAAAGAGGCATTTTTATCTGGTTGTGTTATAGGCCATCTGATTGATTATTCCTGGCTCCAGGCTAGTGCTTTTAGCACTGTATTTTCATTTGACTCCATCACCTCAAAGACCATTTTTCCTGCCTTTATTTTCTCTGTCAGCATTTTGGAAACAGGAACAAGACAGAAAAAATGCATTAAGTTTTGCAGTTTATTTCTTAATAATTTAGAAAAAGTCTCAGGATGTTTTTCTGTTTTTTAAACATTCCTCCTATTCTGTGTGTTACAGCTTCATTTTATTCCAGAAATCACAGGCTCTCACTTATTTCCAAATAGCCCTGGTAAGAATTGAGGAAGTTGAATTGAACACGCTTGATTAAGCTGACATGTTAAGCTGACAGTGGAGGTGTAACCCCTCTCCCTTTTCAGGGTGAAAGGGGATTGGACAGTCAACAGACCTTGTACCAAGGCAAGCAAAACTCTTGCACAATCTGTTGGGTTTGGGCAGGCAGCTCCCAGGGCTTTCAGTCTGGGAACTGGAACCAGACAAGATCCAATGACACAAAGGAACAAAGTGCGGAGGTGGAGGGATAGCAAAAGGCAAAGTACAAGGATGAGCAGCCTTATCTCCACGATTTAAAGTAAAAAACAAGGCATATTTATCTGTTTTATAATTCTGTGGCCATCCAAGGAGTTACTCTAGGGAGGTGCTTTGTCCTGTGGGAATAGAAGGGCCCAAAATGCCACTGGTCACTGCATATGTGCCAGGCAGAAACAGTGGGAAAAACAATTAAAAATCTCTTCCTGTCACCATGACCAGGCTGTAGTGAGGCAAGTGCACTTAAGCTTTGTGAAACAGCAGTGGAGGAGCACCAGAGAGCCAGCTCTGAACATAGTTGCAGCTTGGTTTTGAAGGCAGCCATCCTTGCAGGAGTGCACAATGGGTGACATTTAAGGAACTTGTGCCTCATTCCAACAAGCAGAAAATTGGCTCAAGACTCTCACACCGAGCTCTTGTTCTACAAGTATTGTAAATAAAAAATTTTAAAAAAGACTCTTTATTTGCCTTGGCTTGTGCAATGGTTTGCATGCAGAACAGCCCGATCTGGAGATTCTGCAGGGAGATGCGTGTCACAAAAGGCTTTGCTCCTGAGTCCATTTTGAGATCTGTCAAGATGAGCACCCTACAAAATAGACTCTTGGTTTTGATTATTTCTCTGCTCTGCTTACACTTGAACAGAAGGTGTGGGAAGTATTTGTGATGCTGGTAGAAGTTTGTTCTCTATAAGAAAGGGAAAAGTTGAAAGTCAGGGAAAGTATAAAGCTGCCAGCAGCAGAGCGCAGCGAGACTGGGCAGCCTTGGTGAGGCAGCGAAGGCACCTCTTTAATTGAAGGGGTGCAGAGCAGCCCAGCTGGTGACTGTGGTAAAGCTGCATTTAGAGGGAAGGAAGTGGTTGGTGGTACAACGTAAACAGCTCTTGAGGCTCAGCACTGCTGGCAGCTGCAGCAGGACGGCGTCGTCAGGGATTGCTGCTCAGGCACCAGTCATGCAAGCAGTCTTAGGGCCTGAAGAGAGCTGCTGTCATGGACTTTACTGACTGGCATGCAACAGGCCCTTCTCAACAAATTTACCAATAAAAAAATCAGATAAGAAGACAAGTATCTCTGCATGCATCAGCACTGAAAGTGAGAGTTTGAGGGCAAATGTTCCTTTTCACCACTGACATTGAGGATTTCTTGTAGGTTGGAAGGACGGGAAGTAAAGGGACCAGCCTGCAGGCATGTGCATTACAAACTGTGGTTCATGTGGCCTTTTGAACTAAAGGGCAAGTTTACTCAGGAAACAAACAGAAAAGCCAGCTGGCTCATTCCCCAAAAACAGTAAATCCAACTGAAGGAGTGTGTGAGACTTTGAGCAGCTACATTCACCATTTCTGAGCACTGTAGTAATTTGACTTGCATTCAGACGACTGACATCTTACACCCAGCATACTGTGCAGCCTTCGCTGTGGATGGTGCAACCAGCAGCAGAGACAGACTTCCAGATACAACCACAGCTTAACAAGGAGGGGAGAAAAACAATTCTGCAAACTGGAACCCTCCTCATGGAGGCCTGTACCTGGAAATGGGAGGTCACAGGGACAGGAGAACAGAAAAGCAGGAGGGGCACAAAAGGACACAGGCAAGAGGTTATGAAGGGTGCTGCACAGGTGTGGAGGATGACTCGATGTCCACTTCCTTCCAAATCCAAACAGAGCTACAACACCTGGCAAATATAGCCATTGGCTTTATGGAGGATCTGATGAGACTGAAGAGCAATGGAGCATTAACTACCTTTGGGACATTACTCAGCTCACATACCAAGCTCTCTGCTCACCCAGGGCTGGCCAGCACAGCTCCCTCTGCTACCAGTGCTAGCCCAGCCACCGCAGTGCTCAGTGCTGACAGCCTGGGCGAAATGGTTTCTGTTGAGCTGACAAACCACTCTGGGAAAGGGACAGAGCACTGATGCAGTTTGCAGTTTGCAGAGGGGACCGTGTGGTTGGCAGCAGCTTGACCAAGAAAAGCAGGTTTTTTCCACTGTGCAGGATGTTCTTTGTAGAGTGTAGCACGAGTCTCTGGGCAAGCTTTATTGACTCTGTCCTTCCCAGAAGCTGGAGGCATCCCCTGGGTACCAGCACAGCTCCCTGCGTCTGGGCACCGTGTCTCTTTGCTCTCACAGGTGATGCAGCAGCATCTAGTGGCCAGGTGTTCCAAGAGCCCTGGCAGGGTTCCCACCAGGGGCTGGGTCCTGACCTGTCTCTTTCCTAAAGAGCAAAAATCTTCCAGCGGACTGTTTTCACTTTGCAAAGTGAAAACCATTTGCTACAATGATTTTTCCTTGTTTCAGACACACCAGTTCTGCCATACCCTCAGGAAACCTTTGCTCTGGCCTGGAAAACTCAGAACAGAGATGGGAGGGCAGCTCTGATTGCCCCTGTTCCCACACAGACTGAATCACCTCAGCCCTGAAACATCCAGTGGTGCTGGAGCATGAAAGAAAGGCCTACAGGGCTACAGTTCCCATGCTGCAGTGGACAAGAGGGAAAAGCAGCTCATGGCAGTCTAAGATGTAGGAAGGGGAAGCCACGTGGAAAGGGAGGCAGGGATATGGAATAGGGGTACACTACATTTTTCTTCCCTTCTAAGTTTCAGAAAGGCTGTGAATGAAGACTACAACAAGCCTTCAGAAAATAATCCATTTTATTAGAGCGTTACCCTCTAATTCTGGCTGACCTGCTTTAGGAGCTGCTGCTTGAAATTCTCCACCATCTCAGGTGCAAACTGATCAATAGTCAAGTTCTCAATGTTCATGATCTCTTCGTGGGCTTCCTGGAAGAGCTGCTTCCCCACAGCTTCTTCCACTCGCCTGCGCCACTCCGTTAACTTTGGCCTCTCCTCAAACAGGTCGTAACCAGCACACACAGGCTGCAGAGACAGAGAGAGCACCCGGGAGTGAGGCAAACACGGCATTTACCAGGGATGGGACCAAATGAAAGATGGCTATGCTTCTGGCTCAAGGCAGCAGACAGTCATGAGGTTAGGTGGAGCTCATCTCTAGCTCTTACATCATAGGAAGCAAGTGGTGACGGCCTCAGCAGCTGCTGTCTCTTGGGACGTGCAGCAAAGAGCTCTGCCATGGCTAACCCAAGAATGGTCTAACACAGAACACGGAAGTCCATGCGCACCAACACAGCTCTTCCAAATACCTGTACTTTCCTGCCTAGTTTGTAACTTATCTTTCTTTCCTGATGAATTCGGTCCATATTTCTATAGAAAATGTTTCATCAAAGTAGGTGTTCCCTGGCAAACTTAACTTTGTGGTCAAAGTCAAAAAGGAACAAGACTTAACCCCACGGAAGATCTGCCATTACAGAGGTGGGGGTGCAGCAGCCTGCCCACAGCCCGACTCACACATCCAGCAGTGCTGGGGTTGGTGCTCACCTGCATGAGCTCCACCAGTGCTACGAGGTCTGCCAGGGAGATCTCGCTGCCTGCAATGAAGGGCTTGTCCTGTAGGAACTTTTCCTCAAACTGCTTCAGGGCAACGTTCAGCTCCTCAGTAGCAAACTCCAGTTTCTCTGGAGGAAGTGTCTGGCCTGTGAGGAGAGGCAGCAGCACCTGGCAGGAAGAAGAAACAAGTTGTTTTTGATGCATTTCCTTCCAAATCTAGTCATCACACTCTCACTGCCACCTTCTGAGGATCCCTCACCAGCCATGCACAAGAACCACCAGAACTGCTCATCAACCTTGCCAAGTTAACATTAATGTCAGTCATTACTTCCTGCCTCTCCTTGTCTGCTGCCTAGAAATCTGAAAATTCAACCTCAAGAGTCTCCTCTCAAGGGAAGACTGTACCATCTGCCAGCAGCTGTGTTTTGTTTTCCAGAGGGAGGTTGTTGCTTTCCATGAAGCTGAGCAGCCAGCACTGAGCTGTGTCTGGTGGGAGCTGCTCACCCAGGATGTGTTTGCTCTGGACCTTTGGCTGCAGCAGAAGGATCCAGGCCACTTCAGTTAGGCTCACTTCAGCAGCCAAGTCAGTTTTGTTCCTATCTGTTATCTGGCTTGTACATTTGCTTAGAAAGGCCCTGCACACAGGCAGGCCACTTCACTTACAGTTCTTAGCACTTAATTTTTGATATATAATGGTTTTACCTTGGTTAAGAACAACTTGCTTCCCTTCGCACGGATGTTGGCATGCTGCCAGGACAGGTATTCATCAACCCTAGCCCTTTTTTGCAGGTCAGATGGGTACCAGTGATCAGGAGTCTTGAATTTATGGACCAGGTACAGAAGGATTGCAATGCTGCCCAGAGAGCAAGACAGACTGGTAAGCTGATCGTCTGAGATTAAAGCACCTCATCCCTTCTTTTTCCCCCAAATTTTGCACTGCTGGACACAGCAGCCACACAAACCTGATTGGAGTCAGGTAGAAGTGCAGCGGGGCACAGCATGGGAGAGAGTTTGTACTGGCTCAACCAGCTGCTTGTGGACTGCAATTATCTGAGACGAGATAATTGCCCAGGGAGACAGGTGTGGTCTGCTGGTACAGTTATCCCATCAACATTTTTGAGCAAATAGAAGCTGCAGAATGAGTTTATACCAAATCTGAGCTTCATGTTGCCTGGCCATCCAGGAGCAGGTGCTTTATGTCAGATTTCCTGCACTGACCTACAGCCTCCAGCTGCAGGTGGAGAGCAGAAGGACACGTGGAAAGATATTTAAGCTCAGGAACACTGCTTACAAAGTAGCAAAGTAGTTCCAAGCAGGAGCTTTTTCTACTATTAATGCTGTTCAAGCTGCTTACGTATGTTAACTTTTCTTGAAACACAGGTTTGTACAAGTGGAACACAGGACAGGAGGGAGACAAAAAACTGCCTGGACTGGAGTCCCAGCAGTACACTGGCAATCCAAGCATTGGGATAAACAATACTGCAGTAGGGGATTGAGTTTATTTGAGCCTCACCTCTCTGCTAAGGTGAAAGAATCGTCCCTTAGTGCGGGCACCTTCATCAGGATATTCACCTTCCGGAACTCCTCTGTCTTGTGCTGCCCTGAGGAGGGAAATGAGAAGTTTTACTTGGCAGGGATACTCAGGACCTGTTTGTAAACACCTGAGGAGTTTGTGGGAGCCATCTAGCTTCAAGTTGGCTTTGACTGTACAAATAGAGTCTTGTATCAAGATTTATAACCAATTTATTTATAACCAGTGAATAAGTGCTGCAGGGTGAGTAGAGGGGTAGCCCTATGGTATCAGCTTACTTGCTTATTGCCTGCATACCAGACCCACCTCTTGACCAAGGGCAGGATGGTTAGGAGTCCTTTCATACCAACAGCACTTGACAGCTTGGGGCTCTATCCACTCCAAGTTTGTGCCTGGAGGTACCTGTCCTGTACAAACCCAGAGGGAGCAGCAAGCTCCTTGGAGGAAAGGGATCTCACTATCAGAAACATGAACAACAAGGACAGTGAGAAAGCAGATAATTTTTTTTTCTGGAAGATAATGTAATTTATATTCAACTTGCTCTTTAAAATCCACAGATGAAAATAAATTCCTGTGATGCCATATAAAGCCAGGGGTACTTCATTACAGATCTTTCAATTAGCTCCTGTGCATTTTGCATATCTTTTGTCAGAGCAAATATGGATTTGAGGTTGCTTTTAAACTATCTTGTAGGTCCTCCCTGAAAGGTAGGCAGAGTGAACCTGATAGGAGAAGGTGCTTTGTTCACCTGAGGTCTCAGTGTACTCCTTTATGTCTGAGACCAGTCCCAGAAGCCTTGTTTTATGTGACTTGTTTGTGACAGCCTTTTCCAGCCGCTCGCTTCAGTCACGTGGGGCTGCCTGGGTATTCAAACCTCTCTAATGTGTAACTAACCTTGTGCCATGTCCTGCTATGTGAGCCCTCTGAGAACCTGTGTGCCAGAGGAGATGCTCTGGGAACAAATTTAGCTTTTCTAGTACTTGGCAAACCTGATATGTGACTATTCCCCTGTCACTTGGCTCGCAGCCCATCTCCCCTACCCCTTTCAAAAAGATAAAGTGTGCAGATTCCAGGTCTTCAGGTGTCCTTTGAATGTCATGTGATTCCTATCCATTCTCGCTCTTTCTATCCCTTTCATTGACACCTGCCCTACTGGGGGCCCAAGAGCTTTTCTGGGGCATCACATTTAACCCACCACCTCAGTTCTGAGTATCAGTTCTGTCACCCTGTCCTATAAACTGTGCAGTGACAGGTACCAGTGCAGTGAGGCCTCTCCCACTGTGGTACCCAGTGCAGGTACCTGGAGAGGTTCCCAATGGCACGGGAGGTGCATGCTCTGCAGGAATGGGATGAGATGCACCCAAATCACCCATCTTAAATTCACAGGCCAAAAGCAGGCACTGTTGCCAAGGAGCATTGGAATTTGTGATTTAATTCACTTTCCTTCCTCTCACTTCCCCTATACCTGCATTTCAGTTGTTCCGTTCTCTTTGGTGCTCTCATTCCTTGACTGCCAGTCTCCTCTCCTTTGCTCCAGTGTCTCACCACAACAGTTAATTTATTGGGAAAGAAGGGTAAGGACATAAGATGAGCCAGCCCCCAGCTACAAATAATTGCAAAACTTTTGCTGAGACAAGTGGGAGGAAAGCCACAGTAAGGTACAACCAACACACGGCTAAGGTGTGCAGGGGAACACCCAAAAACTCAATTACAACACATCTGAGGTTTGTCTCAAGTTGGAGCCTCTTTCATTCTTTTATCAATTTCAGTTCCAGGAGCCTTCTCATCTTTCATTGTTTTTAAGCATTACTTACTGAGGCTTTTTTATGCCCAATACATTACCTTAATTTCAAATCCAGCAGCTCTCTGGAAAGGTTGAAGGATAGCTTTTACCAGCTTCAATTACAAAGGAAGAAGATACAGATCTTTGGGCCTCCTTTGGTGAAAACACATGATACCCTCTGGACAGGCTCCTACCAGTTATCAGTTGGTTTTAACCCAACTAAACCACCTCCCTTCTTCATTTCTCAGTGTTCAGGTAGTACTAGCAGCTGCACTGTCTTGCTCCACAGCCTTCACAAGCTGGTCTTCAACCCTCTCAAAATAACCTGACCACAAACCGCTTGACCCAATGGAACCCCCAGAGGGGCAGCCCTACCCCTGCCTTGCCCTGCCTACACATGGGGGCAGCTCGGCAAACTGGTGCATGAGGAAACTCCCAAGGGGGTGTTAACCCCTGCCAAGAGGAGAAGAGCTGTTCTGCAGCAACTGCTGCTGCTTACCAGAGCAAAAATTTTTCTAAGTTGAATTACTGAACAAGAACCACACATCTCGGCTGTCCTCACCCACATGTGAATGTCCCATCTCTGCAGCTTTTTGTTTCCCATCTAAATGGGGAATGCCTCAGACCTAGCACATCCTGAGCACTTCTTAGAAAAGCGTCTCTTTTTTCAGAGACTCATTTTCTGCTGGGGTGGGGCCGATTTCAAAGATATCACATGCCTTTGCATGTCCTGTTTGCTGCGGAGGAGCACAGGCACTGAAATCAGTACTTAAAAAACAAGGTTGCATTGGAGAATTAGGTGTTGTTTTCGTGTAGGCACCAGGAACCCTCTGCCGCAGGAGGGCCACCCCACCCTCTCTCAGCATCTCGCACTGACGGGGATGGTAAGTAACCCACTTGCTTCCACCCGCGGGCTGGAATCGAGCATCTCCCCCTTCCTCAGGGAGTGGCGAAGGGAGCCGGGGTGCCGGCGCGGGGAGCAGCGGGGCACCGACTGCCCGGGGCACAGGGGTCCCCCCCGCCGCCCCCTGGCCCCGCTCACCCTTAGCCAGCTGCACCCGCTTGAACTCGAAGGGGATGTTGTTGCTCCGGGCGAAGATGTAGAGCGCCCGGCAGGGCTGGGAGAGCAGGTCCAGGTACAGCTCCAGCCCCATCCCGTCGCTGCTGCCGCTGCCGCCGAGTCCTGTCCCGGGCTGTCCCGCCCCGGCTGGGGCGGGGCGACAGATCCCTGCCCTCCGCCATACAGGGCGGTGCCTGACTCATGGGACATGGATGTGGCACTTTCCGGGCGAGTCTCAACTGGCCTCTGCCACCTTACACCTGGTCTCTGGTTCGTGCCAATAACTGCCCTTAACCCCTTAATGATAAAGAAACCACAGCCCAGCTGAGGGGACGTGGGTGCTTAAGAGGCAGATCCTGGTTTTTCCCATGGGAGCTCACAGCTCTTGCACAAGAGGACTTTCCATTCCTGTGACTCCTGCACCAGCCCAGACACCCGTGCTATGGAAAAACAACTGGAGAGCAAGCAGTCACAGTAGGAAAACACACACTGCTTTATTGCTATAAAACAACCATGCTCCTGTCTTCACAAGATTCAACCACCTTTCCCAAAACCCACTCCTTCAAGATTCCCAGCTTTCAATAATGTATTGCTAATGCCTGTGTACATTTATTTTGCTTTGCAAAACAATAAGCCAGAGCTGGAGCCATTCCTGCTGAAGGAAAAGCAATCCTTGGAGAGTTGTTGCAGGCCACAGCTACATGGCAGCTCTAAGCCTTCTGCCAGGGCAGCTAAAAATACCATGGCATGTGTCAAATACAGACTTACGGCTTGCAGTGACACTAGCTGGCTCCAGGACACTCACATTAGACATCAGCCATTTCAGTCTGCATTAACACCAACCTAACACTTAATACCTGCTGTTACCTCTGGTACAGAACATTGGAGGGAAACAACATAGGCAAGAAAAGGACAAGGCATAAGACTGTAACAGTGAAAAGTCCTTTTAACAATATCTCCATCTCTAATCATAAAATATCCTGAGTTGGAAGGGAACCACATGGATTGTCAAGTCCAATTCCTGAGCCCAGGAATCTTTATTAGACACAGTTTTAAAAATATATATAATACTTATTTAAAAGTTGGAGTCACCACAGCCTAGAGCAGCTTTTCAAACACATTTCTGCTACAGGCACTGCACAAGTGTTTATGCATTTGCAGACAGACAGAATCATTGTCCCAGCGCAGAAGTGAGGGCCCAGCCCTCACCATTGGAGGACAGCAGTTCCATCAGGCCATGCTCTAGAGTCAGTTGTAATTCTGACATATGCCAGCAGGATACGATGCAAAGTCCTCTTAAAGACAACCTGTATCTCAAAATTTATCTCTTTTTTTTTTTAAACCAGTACTGAACTCTGTTCACAGTGTCCTTGAAACAGGAACAAGGCCTGTAATAGCTGACTTCAGATATGGTAAGGTTGAGGAACCAACCATTCAGGGACCACGACTCAGCATTGCTGTGCTGGGGAACAGTCCATGTGCTCTCCCACTCAGCAGCTTCAGTGCCACATCAGCCATCTCAGCTTCCATTCGTTCAGGCTCGTTTCTGCGCTCGCTCGTTCTGTTCAAAATTAAAGTTGAGAAGGTGACTGAAGATGTCCCTGTCTCAGAGTCACACAGAAAGGACTTCAGGGAGGAATAGGACAATTTAATAATCCTTTCTGCCCCAGTTCTCAAACATTTCTAGTCTACACTCAAAATCATCATCTTTCAAGGGCAGGTATTTATGAGGAGTTCTCAAATTAGAGAGCAGAACACTTGCCAAATCATGCAGCACGAAGTCTTTTAAGGATCCCTAGTCCACCCGTCTGGCAAGGTGAATGCTACCCTGCTTTTGTCTCAAAGCTCTCAACTTCAAACTGGTGCATAAAACAGGGCCTGCAGATAATTCTTTCCTGGCTTGGGATACCCAATTTCTAGTCAGCATAGCTGTACACTACAGTCTTTAACTCTGTAATGACAAAAGATTCAATCTCTGCATTTTGCTGCTTGCAGTCCTCTGGGTAGCTGTCAAAATCCCAGCTACAGAGGTAAAGAGAAGGGCAGAATAGAAAAAGCCCACCAAAAATCAGAATTGTTTTGGTTGAAAAAGACCCTTTAAGACCATTGACTCCAACCACTTACCTGGCACTGCCAAACCTACCACTAAACCATGTCCCCAAGTGCCACATCTACACATCTTTTAAAGCCCTCCAGGAATGCTGTCTAACTTTGACAGAAAACCCTTCTCCCCTCCCCACCCTTTCTGAGTATTCCATAACGATGCACTGATGCCTTAGGTTTTAGCTTTTATATTTTCCAAATTCTGTATTCTCTGTATTCCTAGTGTGTAACTTTGAACTGTCTTGCAGCCTGTTAACTCTTGTTCTCTCATGCTAAGATAGACATAACAGCGCCTCTCCAGGCTTGCTCTTCAAGGACACTCAGACCATCCTGGGCCCAAAATATGTAAACCAGCATCTTGATAAGGGGGGCAAGCTGGGGCGGGGGGCAGTTACCTTATTAGCTAAAGTTTAATTGGCGAATTCATGCTGATATGCAAATGGACCAAACCCATAACAGTGGGAAGAACTCGTGACTTGTGGTTCATCTTGGGTGTCGCCTTTGGTCTGCCCAGGGTGTAGCTTTGAAGGCCCTTTAAATAAATACCACCTTTATTCCCTTACCCTGTCTAGTCTCTGTTTCCAGGTTGGCCTTTTTAGGCATCAGCATCCACAAATGCTGCCTTCACACTGAAATGGTATTGTCTCAGACAAAGGAAAGGATCCTGGACATTAATACTTGTGCTAAGCATGTATTGCAATAAACCGTGCAAGCTGCAGTTTGATTTTTTATTTTCTTCCCCATTTCAATTACCTTGACTGTCTTCTCGAGCTTACACAGAGCTCCCTCGTATTGCTGCACCAATGGCTTCAATGAGTTGCCCTTCACTGGGTGTTTCTTTATATCCTGGATGCCAGCATCCCTCAACATCCGCAGAAACCGCCGCTCCTGCGCAACAAAACAGGCACTGCAGGTGAGACACCCCACTGCCTATCAGCTAGAAAATGAGCACATTTTGGAACATGCTGCTTAGTCAGGAAATAATTGCTGTTTCCAAGCACTAAGGTCAGCTGACTGGAAAAGGTGGGAAGTAGTATGAACTTTACGTTCCTTATGCCCCTGAATGCATCCTTATCAAATGAATCCCCTGCCAGACATACCTGAATTCTAAGGACCAAGCTGAAAGCAACACCTGCTTCTCCTGCACGAGCTGTTCTTCCAACCCTGAAAACAGAGAAAGTAGCTTCAAGTCAGTTTAGCCCCATAGTCACTGCCATTATCAACTCCAAGATTCTGATGCTTAAATTCTCCAGTTTTAAGAAAGTCTGATGCCAAGCAATGCTATGGGCTTAATTTTTGTTGGAAAGCTATTTGCCTATTAAAATAAAAAGAAAAGCTAAAAGCCTTTTTAAGTGCATGTCACTTCTGCTAAATATTTCAAAGCAAGCGAAGCTTAGACACCTTCCTTTTCTTCCTGTTGTCTTACCGGTGAATGTACGTCCTGATGAACTGTGGTGCATCATAATTTATCACATAATTCACTCCTTTAACGTCAATCCCTCGGGCTGTGGCATCTGTGCTGATTAACCTGGTTGTAAATGTATATATAGTCATTTTCAGGTAACATCTCAGGCACTACACACACAAGTAAAACACAAGTGAACACAGCACAACTCTTGCTAATCTTGGTTCAAACTGGACAGTCAGCCTCTGCCTCTAAGCCTGGCAGCAGCACTGCAAGTCACTTCATATTGCCACTGGCCTTATTAGCTGCCCACAGACCTCCAAGCATCACTACAGGCCTGTCACCCTCTGCTGAGCATGAAAAGTTACTGTGAGTTTCCAGGTTCTCCAAGCATGCCAGACAGCTGCCAGCACACTGGAGGTTACAAACTTCTAAGGTATCTGAACATTCCATAAAAGCACAGAACGCAGATAGTGAGGTGAGAAATTCCAGTAGTCAAGAAGGAATTTATACACCAGGTTTGGATAAAAAGAACATCCAGAAAAGAAGTATTTACCTTCTCCTCAGAGACATTCCTTAGATACAATCTCATACAGCTACCAAAACCACAATGCAAATCAAACACATGGATAGAAGTAGACCTGTATGCCAGTCTGAGCAGGGATTGTTTTGGTAGGAAGCTCTAACACTATATACAGTTTTAGCACCAACATCCATTTCCTCCCTACAAATACCAGATGCCCAGCACACACATTAAACTCCCTATTTGCAAACCTGTGTGTTTTGAGCAACTCTATGAACAAGCATTTGTATTTACTGCTTGTTATAAAACAACACATAGAAATTCAGATTGCAGCTAGATTAGAACAGGCTGAGTTACATGCAGGATAAACAATTCAAAGTCCCAAGTCCAAGTCTCACATCCATTCTGCAGAAGACTCCTACGTGCTCTGTTTTAGAAGACCCCAAGTAACTGTGATCTCTTATTCTGTTTAGCTGTTTACAGTGGAAAGAGCCTATGCTGGAAAACATATAGGAAAGTAGTTTAAGATGCTCACAGTTGTATTTTTCCTTGTTCAAACTCCTTCATGGTTCTCTGTCTCTCATTTGGAGGTAACCGAGAAGAAAACTCTGCCACCGTGACTCCACCAAAGGCTTGAACCAGCAGGAACAACCTACAGGTAAATGGGAGAGAAACTGTCACTTCCTTACCTCTGGAACATCCCTTGACAGATACCTATGACAGTGATCTCCTTAATGTTTACCTGTGAGAGGCTTCCCTGGAGTTGGTAAAGCACAACACGCGGGTGAATTTCATTTTCAGCATGAAATACAAGAGGAGCAAAGGCTTGGAATTCAGGTCACAAGGCACGTAACATTGCTGCAGTCAACAGGGAAGGAGTTCAGAGAGAAAAATTACTTCTTGCCAAGACTATCTTGCCTGAAACCCACTACCTATCCATGATCTATACAGGCTTGGATGTTTTACAACTGACTAATAGCAGCAAAACCAGAGCCCATAATGCCACTCCCTTAAGAATAATCAGGCTGGCAAGATACAACAAGTGGAGACACGAGACCTGAGTTGTTCTAATGCCCTTATTTCTCCATGGCAAGTAACAAAATGCACTGCCTTCCTGTCTACAGGGTGCCCTGTATATACATCTTGTCATTATATATATAGTGGTCCAAAGATATATATATATATATGGACAATTGATAGGTGCTATTACATTATTATGGCTTCGTATTTCCAATCCCCATTGCTGGTGAACTTAATTCCCATGAAGAGAGATTAATTAAAAAAATAATCCAGTCTTAACCAAATGAACATTACGTAATGAGAAAACAAACGTGCAAAGGTAGAGCTCTCTGGGTCATATATACTCCCAAAGCCACTTTTGCAAGAAAACACAGGGAAGACATACTTGTTTTAGGGTAAAACCACAACTAGATAGTCCAGAATTAAACAAATCTTCAAGTATAACTTATTCAAAAGAATCAATAACATACCGATAGCCCCTCCGGGAGTGTGTATTTATTATTAGTATCTTCTTCAGCTTCTGTTCCATCTCTATTCTTCTCGGAATACACAGATGTGAAGAGGCGAGGCTGGAATAAATCCAGCTGCTGCAATTTCTCTGGGTCCTGGGTCAGTGTAGCTGAAAACAGCAGCTTCTGTAAGGGTATCTGAGGAGAGCAGGAACTGAAAGAAACAGCACACAGAAACTGGGACTTGAGGATGGGGCAAAGGAGTTTCACCCTAGGTGCCTTCGGATAATATAAGGAAAGCAATGAATGCTCTTTGATGCTATTTTCCTGCCCTGGGCTTTTCCTACAGGTTCTTTTCCACCCTTGTTTTATGGTGGAGTTCACAGACAGAACTGATGAGCATTCTCAGTCAAGTGCACAACCCCAGTCCATTACTCCTGCACAAGTCCCTGCACCCTAGTTACCCATGTCCTCATTCTACTCATGTCCTTCCTTAGCCATTCATCTCAGTCTGACACATCTCTACCATTGCTGTACAAAAAAAGCAGCTGCAGATAGTTATTGCAAGAGTTTTCCTCCAAATCCATTACTCAGCTTTGCCAGAGGGCATTACTATAGTTACTGTGCAAAGGGATCACAGATTTGCAATATTTGTCTATTCTTTTGATGCTTCTTTAGTCTAAATAAGGAAAACCTGCAGAATACAATACTTAGTCTGAAGGGCATCCTCTGGCATCAGCTGTTCACTGCCTTATTTTGGTAGACATTCCTCAGAGGACTGAAGCTTTGAGTGTCCGTGTGGGAGTGTACAGTGGAGCAGGGCAGTGACATCCAGGTGCTGGTGTCCATACTATCAGTTCAAAGAAATGCACTCTGCAACTTACCTGGCTGCTGTTATAGGCCCTGGTTTGGTCCTCTGAAAAAGCATGTTGGAGCCAGAGTAATTTTCTACTTGGAATGCAGCTTTGACAATTTGGTTCAGACAGTTCTGGTGCATGTCATCAATCATACGGTCAGCTTCATCTACGATCTGAGTTCACAAGGATGAAAACCACCACTTGTTAAATACTGGGAGCTTTTATTTTCCTTTGTATCTGTAACCAGTGAGCCAGAAGGTAAAACAATGGAAGGTTCTAGTCAAGAGAATTGCTTTCTTTGCCCATCCTTACTCTGAATTTGCAAGCGCCTAAGAGAAAAGGGGAAGTGGGTGGATGCTTGGGTGTCACGAGTTGGAATAAAACATCTCATCTTGTGACTGCTGCCTCCACAATCTGGAGCATACACAGGCCCACACAACAATTCCAACAGAGATGTATTTATGTTCCACATGAGAAGAAAGCAGGAATTACTGCTGTAGCAGATGGGAGACCTGTGGATGTGACTCACCAGGAAGCGAAGCTGTGTCAGGCTGAAGCCCGGGGTCTGGTTAATGTGATCCGTGAGCCTCCCGGGTGTGGCCACAACAATGTCAGCCAGGCTGCAGTAGCCTGTCACTCTGAAAGGACAAGCAGCCCATCAGTAAGTCTCTCTCTTCACCATAAAGCCTGTAGCAGAGATCTTAAGGGGCAGACATTAATGTTTTCCTACCACTCAGTTAACTAAGAAATAGCAAAATTCACATATGGACTTGACACTGGAAAGCATGCAGGGCCAGTGGTGGACACCAAACACCGGTCTCCACTGTGCTCCCTCATTTTAAACAGAAAGTGTCATTCTTCATTGCTCTTAAAAAACGTTTAATTGCAGCAAAATCCCACACAGTCATATGTACCTGTGGGTATAAAGTAAACATTCACATTCTGAATATCTGCTGATGAAGAACCCCAAAAATCTAGTAAAACATTACAATCACGAAACAGGGGTAGTAACAGGCACTATGACAAAGACAGAACCACCAGAGTCCAGCATATAAATCCATTATCCAAAATCATGATAGCATGATGGTGTGCTGCAATAGACTGGATTTTGAGCCCTGCTTAATGAGATTAATTAGCTTGAAATCTCTATAAACCATATCAAAATACCTTTTAACCTACTTTTTCCGGACAAGCATCTCCTGCTCCTTTGCAAAAGATTTCTGGCCAGTAATCAAAACGACCTTCAGACCTGTCCCGTCAGTGTAAATGTTGAACACTTTACTCACCTGCAAAGAGATGGGCTTTGTCAGCTGCCACAGAATCAGCTGCAGTAAACACTTTCCATTACATGAACAGCATCAAACCCACTGGCAGGTCGTCAGCCTGCACCACAGAGCAGCCAAAGTACTGGCTGCACCAGCCTGTCCCTCAGCCCAGCTCTGCTCAGATGGTGAAGAGCCACATACCTGTTGTGCCAGTTCTTTGGTGGGCAGAACAACCAGAGCTCGTACATGGCAAACAACTCGATCTAACAGAACCTGCCAACACAAAAGCCAAATGAGTCCCTGAAAGCCAGAGAATAGGGTTCTTGTACCTAACTTAGCAAGAAGAGATGGCCTCGACACATTCTCACAGTTTTATGTTTCCATTTTTCTCCCTCCACCCTCCCAGCTCCTCATGCTGTGCAGGCTGTCTGAGAAAAGGAGTGGGATGCTAACAAGAAGCTCCTTCAGACAGCTCTGAGCTGAAAATAAGCTGCCTTATGTCCACAAATTCCTTGGCTTTTTAACCTACTTTTAAGTTCAGGTTTTGCTTGAACAAAAGCAACCCCAGCATCTCCCCTACAGATACTTCCCTGAGGATAAACTCACCTGTACAATGGGAATGACAAAAGACAGGGTCTTCCCACTGCCTGTGGGTGCTGAGACACAGATGTCCTTGGGGCGGTATCCCCCCTGCCCCATCAGATACCCATTGGAGGCACTCTGGAGAATGGCAGGAATCACCTCTGCCTGGACTGAGCAAAACCAGAAATAAACACAAATCAGATGGTTATTGAACTCACTAATAACTGAAAATGTTATATAAAAGCATTTTTTAAATGAGAAAATGTGTACTGGCTTCCCAACATAACCCTGATAGGCCTCTAACACAGCCTAAGCCTCCATGCTCAGCTGGACTGAAGGTCACCCTCCATCCTTATCCTTGCATCCAGCTATCCTTTCTACCTATTTAAGAGCCGACATTTACTGCACTTGTTTGCAAAGCTGGCAAAATAATGGAAAACAAACAGGGGTTTTTTGTTTGTTTGTATGTTTTTCTGGTGCTTTAACGAGCTGAATGAGTTCCCAGATCTGATCAGCTAAAGAAAGAAAGGAGCTAAAACACCAGCTTGGCATAGGGAGGAAAAACGTGAGGACGCAAGTTAAGACTTCTCTCCTTGGGCAGCTCTGAGCCGTTACTTGAAGCTGTATTTCTGAGTAGGTAACAGACTTTTACTCAGCCTACACAAAGCTTTGAGAAAGAAGGGTTAAATCTGGTACAATCACTTTCATGCATTAAATTTTGTCCTATATTTTACTTCACTGACGACACAAAATATACAGCAGCAGACTGCAGGAAGTCTTTAAGTCCCTTTAGAAAGAAACAAAAGCAGTATAAAGATACCTGGAAAAAAGGACTCTATTCCATTCATTTGCAGCTTTTTCAACAGCCGGGGATGGATTCCTGGGACATCTCTGATTGGACACAGATTATCTTTGATGCGTTTCTGCACTCGTTTGGGTTGAGCAAGCCACTGTGGAAGGAAGGGCTGAACCTGAGGTGAGAGAAAGGAGGATATGGCAATACCATATATAAAATAAACTCATAAGAAGCATGTTTTTTTCCTAACCATCATCAAATTTCAATCAAGCTAGTTACCTTCTGCACTGGCTTTGCATCATAGTCTCCGAGAATCATCATACTGGAGAGTGGACAATTTGCTTCTTCCCCTGAGGCTGATAAGGACAGCTCCTCCTTTGTACTTTGATTTCCTTCAACTTTTTCACTGTTCTCTTTCTTCCCTGTTTCATCTCCTTGTGTTTTCTCGTCAATCTTCTTCCTTTTATCAGACTTGTTTCTGAAGTTGTTTCTGTTTTCTTGTTCTTTGATGTCTTCTTCAGAGTCTGGAATTTGGGTAACAGCAATACAAAGCTACAGGTCAGACCATGCCACAGTAAAGGCATGTAGGCAATATTACAACACAGGACTTAAGCAAAAACTTGCAAGCTCTTTCTTCCTACATCCAAATGTAAAAGTCAAACATTTCTGTTTTGGTATAGACACAAGAAGACTGAGATGATGTGACACGCTTCCTTCCTCCCCTTACACTAAACTGATCCTCAAAGTTTGCAGTATGGGGCCTTCCCTTAAAAAAAAAAATTGGGAATATTAAGGAGATGAAAACAAAATCAGGTACACTGGGCAAGGAACTCAAAGAGCAACTTGTGTCCACTTTCTGTGGAAACTGTCAAACACAATGAATTGAAATCCTACAACCTCACTTTATCCTTACCTGCTTCAGTCCTCTCTCGCTGCACTTTCGATTTTCTTCTCTTTGCTTTCTTTTTCTTCGTGGGGCTGCTGCCATCTGCTGCCTCCTCAGTACCAGCCCTTTCATCCGAAGAGCTACGGGGCTGTTGTTTTGTCTTTAGCTTCTTCTGTCGTTGAGCACTAGGCTGCTCTTCACTCTCCCTCTTCCTCTTTCCTTTTCCTTCGCCGGGCTCACCCCCGAGGCTCAGCCCCGCGTCCCCTGGGCCCTCCCTTCCCTGGGGCTGCGCCTCTCGCTGCTTCTTCAGCTGCCGGGCCCTCGCCTGCTGCTGCAGCCGCTCCAGCAGGACCCGCGCCCGGTCCCCCGCCTCAGCCTCCTCCTCCTGCTCGTCCTCCCCGCCGTACCTGAAACAGCCCAGAAAAACCTCCTCAGGCACGAGCCGCCCGTCCGCACACACCTCCGGACAGACACCCCGGGCCCGAGCCCGGGGTTGAGGCAGCGCCCGGGGCACGGTCGAGGGCAGGGTTTGGGACTGGGAGCAGGAGCAGGGAACAGGAGAGCGGCCGTGGCCGCGGTACCTGTTGATGTAGAACAGCACCATGACCACGCCGCGCCACCCGGGCGCATCCAGATGACGTCATCACGCCCCGCGACGCCGATGCGTAAGGCTCCAGAAGGCGCGGGGCGGGCGCCCCCTGCCGGCGAGGGGTGGGGCAGCGCCGTGCGCGCCCAGCGGGGACCCTGAGGGGATGGCGGGAAAGCGCTGAGGGGAGGGACGGGAACCCCCAGCCCAGGGGAGCCTCAGTGCGGGACAGGGCGGGAACGAGCACTGCACCAGTGTGGGACAGGCTGGCACAGCACAGCACCAGTGCGGGATAGAGCACGGCATGAGTGCGGGACACGCTGGGAGAGGGATAGGCTGGCAGAGCACACTGAAGCTGCCCACAGTGTGGCAGGCCCCTGCAGAGCTTCCGCAGCAGTGAGGGCCATCCCCGCTGCCTGGAGCGGGCAGTGTAAGCAATGTGGGTAACAGCATTTCCCCTCAGCGAGCAAAAGCACTCCTTCCTTGCTTGTTTGGCCACACACAGGTGGCACACCCTCAGAGGAAAGATGCCCTGAAGCAGCAGGCACAGGGCTTGTCCAAGGACTGCTTCCACTGCGGCAATGGCAGACACAATCCAAAAACAAACCTCAGAGCAACAAGCAGCTCGGAACACACCTACAGCCTCTGGGACACAGCAAGGTAAAAACTCCCTGGAGTGCTGTCAGGAACCAGCCCCAGGCACCACCACCATAGCATGAAATGCTGTGTCTAAGAAACACGGGCAAACGCAAAATGTTCCTTTTGTTTGCTTTAGGATCAGAGCGAAACAGACATGTTAGCAATTGCCCAACTCCATCCCCAACCTGCCAAAGCCTACACCACACAGCTTACTTCTAAATCTTTATTTGTTTTCTACACAGAGAAAACAGAGGAATGTTGAAGCAGCAATATTTAAACACACTAGCAAGGAGCCATCAATCTGTGAGAGTGCACAAAGTGCAACACGGGGCCATTTGTGCTGTGGTCTCTGCTACAGAGCAGGGTGAGGGGAGGTCCAGGAACAGCCTTTTCAGACAGACGGGAGAGCTCTACGCAAAGGTGGAGCCGTTCCAGCCCACGTTGGCAGCGTTCATGTCAAAGTAGTTGATGTAGACCCTGCAGAAGAGGTAAAGGAGGAAATAACAATGACGTTATTAACTCATTTATATAAGTCATAACAACACAACAGAGGACAGTGCTTCCCATTCTTCTGCTTGAAAAAACATCAAGCTTCATCTTTACCAAAAATCTGGTGGAGCCTCCAAACAGTCAATATTTCTCAGTCCTCAAAATGGTACTTTTTCTCGTTTTTTAAAATACAAATTGTTCTGCAGTCAGGGACTGTCCAGACACCAGACATCTTTTGTTTAGCAGCCTGTCAAGAACTTCCGAAGATCAACCCCTTTTGTTTCTGAGCACTGCAGTCCCTCATACTGTCACACAGACTGGCAGCATTGGAGAGTTAAGCAGGCCCTCAGGCCTGGCTCTGCATGTCTCCCTTCCAACCCTCATGGCACCAGGTTCTTCCCATCCTTCATGGCTGGCACACAGACCCTCTCCCGAGGCTTCGCAGCCTGCAAGGGTGCTGTTTGCAGCCTGCTGGCTTCTACTTTTGTCTCTCAGCTCCAGCCTGTTACTGCTCCTTCCTCATGCTTTCAGCCTTGCTTCAACCAGAGGAAAAGACATCACACGTCAGAGGCAAAAGACACACTGGGCAACTTGTCAGTGCTCTGGTGTTTTTCCATACTCTCAGAGCAGAAAGCTATTGAACAGAGGACTCTCCAGGGAAAGAGGCAGGCACCAAACTCTTACGTGGACGTGAAAATGCTACAAGCAATCACTTGGTATTTTCCAAAACACATTGAGTTATTCCTGGCTTTTTGTATTTTTAAATAAACATTTCAAAGCAGTTTCAGAAAGCCAGATAAATATGGTTACACTGTGTCCCAGACTTACCTGTCTGCAGATACATGCAAGTGCTTCGACATCAGATCACACAGCATCTTGGTGTAAGTCTTGTTCTGCTGCCCTCCTATTTTGCCGATGCTGTAGAGGCTGCAGAGTGCGCAGGGATCGGTGGAGCCCCCAAAGGACATCATCTGGTCAGGTACGATGTGCACAGCTATGTACTGCGGGAGGGAAACACTCAGTTACAGGCTATCTGAACTGCCCTCTCCTGACGAAAATTCGCTTTGGGTACCAGCTCTGAACAGGGCAGGTGCATTGGGGTCAGGCAGCTTTTCAGTGCTGCCCTCTGCGCCCTTCCTAGGCCCAGGGGAGGCTCAGGCCCTCCAGCCCCCACGGGGGGCACGGCCCTGGGGGTTGCGGGGCCCTCGGCCCGGCTCTCAGCTTTAGGAACGCGGCTGTGCGTGCACAAAGCCGCCGGCGACACGGGCACTCCTGCCCGCCACAGCCTCGCCGCCGCACGGGGCGGAGCGAGATAAAGGCCCAAAACCCGTGTCTGCGTGCCAGAGCTCACATCCCCAAATCACGGACCGAGGCGGCGGGCCTGACGGAGAGCCCGGCAGCGATTCGGTCTTATCGGGCTCCGGCTCCCGGGGCTGCTGCGGTGCGGCCCAAGAGGGGCCGTGTCGGATGGCTGCACCGCCGGGAGCTGCCCGGAGCGCTCGGTCTATACGAGCCTCTGCCCGGGTGGGTCCGTGCCACTGCGCGGCTCCGCTGCTCGAATCCCGACCGCCAGCACAGGCGCAGCACATTCCCGGCTACGTGAGCGCCGCGCTCCTGCAGGCCCGGCTGTTGCTCCAAGCAGGAGCCGGGCATCGGAAGACTCGGCGACGCGGGGTGGAACGGGTACAAGCTCCTTCCCCCGGAGCAGCGGGGCCGCCGCCGCGTTGTGCCACAGCTGCTCCCCTCGGCGGCCGCGGCCCGCCGAGCCTCCGCCGCGCACGTGTTCGCCCCGCTCCCGGCGCGGGGCGGCCCCGCCGCCCGCCCTCACCTGCGCGGGCTTGCCAGTGGCCTTGGCCAGCTGCTGGGTGAGGTCGCCCAACAGGCTGTCGGGCACGGCGTCCTTGCAGACATTGGTGTAGATGGCGAACATGGGCATGGTGGCGGCGNACCAGCACAGTGGAATGAGCAGGCGTCGGCGGCGCTTTTAGTGCGCGGAGCCGCACAGGACGTAAAGCGGCACTGCCCGGCAGGGAGGGGAGGGGAGGGAGCGGGGCGGGGACACACGCACACACCAGTTCCCCAGTCTGCAGTCCTCGCTGCGGCGTGCGGCCCCCTCCCGCAGCAGGCTTTCGGCCAGAGGTCTCCCCCGCTCCGCCGTTATTCCTTGGTTTTGCTGCTGCCACTGAGCAGTTTTTGAGAGTTTGTTGCAGGCTCCTTCCTGGAGCGGAGTCCGGGCGCGCTGGGCAGCTCATACATAACCTGGTATCAGCGCATGTGATACTACCGCTGTAGTAGTACTCCCACTGCCCTCTGCAGGATCAGAGTCAGAGAAGGCTAGAAGCCTTAGCTTGGCAGTTGCAAAAAGGGATCCTGGTCCTAGCTCCGGGAATTTTTTCTTTGCAAAAAAAAGTAACGTTTGTACCGGTTTTGCTGTAACTGTGTGCACAGTTTTAGCTCGGTGTAAGCAGAAACGTCTGCCTTGCTGGCGTATTCATTATTCTCTAGTGTATTTCAGTGAAATTAAGAATGACCTATTGCTCCTCAGCATCCCCATTTTCACGTAATATTTTTCTACTGGAAAAAGGCAGAAGTGATTTTTGTTTTGCTTAGGAATGAACTGGTGCGTGCCTGTTCGGAGGTCAGAGGCTGCAGAGCGGAGACGTATGCTGGGCTGTGTGATGTGATGCACGTAGGCTGCCAGGGCACAGCTCCCCACCCTGACTCTTGCCTGCCCCGACGGCGGCAGCGCTGCTCTGCTGCATGAAATGACTCACAGGAAGGCTAAAGAGGATCAGGCCCGGAGCCCTCTCCACCCAGACATTTCACACACAGGAATCATGCACTGCTGCTGCTAGAGAGCTTGACCATACATACGTGTTACACGTGTGAACACACATAGCCCTGAATGAGGAGTAAGGGATGGTGTTACATGGGAATGCTTTGGAGTGACACAGGTTATAATGCTGAGAACTGGAGCACTTCCTTTTTCAGTGATTAACGGTGCTTAAGAACAGCAGCTAAGAACTGATTAAGTTTCCTCCCTTTGATATCCTCAGCTCCCTGCCATTGCATAGTCCCACTTATTCCTCTCATCTGCTTGCCTCCCAGATTTGTTGCATGGAGGTAGGGTGGCTATTTTACCTCCGCAGGGAGAAAATCTTGAGAGCAACATCACCACTGGTGTGCTTGCCGGGCCCAGAATGGCAGCCCCCGGCTATGCTGCCACACAATGGAGAGACATCTGCAATTTCATTCTCTTTTGTTTCCCTAACTAATAAAGAAGCTTTCCCCAAAGCAGCTTCCATTTGTTATCCCAACAAAGCATTTTTGTAGGTTGAGGTGCAGGTCTATATTTAAACTCTGTGGCTGCAAAGCAAAGCTGTGGTAGGGACAAAATACAGTGGTAACAATAGAGCTCAGAACAGGGGTGAGATAAGGTTTGCTCTTCCAGAAAAAAGTCACAATACACTTAACTATAGAATTTCAGGAAACATCTCTACTCAGTCTTTTATTTCACTTTGGAAGCAAATGATCTTATCTGACCAAGGGCTTAAATAATAAATATTTGTATGCAAATCTTCCTTTCATAATTAATTCACCACTTCAGTCCCTAGGAATGGCTTACTCTGGCTTGCTGTGCCTCTGCCTCATTCTGAGCTGTGCTCTAATCTTCACTGTCACTACAAATTGCTCAGTGGATGAAAAGGGGAGGGCACAACAGCGAACAGTGGTTTTTTCCACTCACTCCCTCTGCCTAGGCTGAGCCCTGGGACACAGCACAAGTTTTTCTGCAAATCAGCATGATGTCCCTGTAGTGTTAGGCCTAAAGAGGACCTGGACTGCAATCCATCCCTTTTAAATAAGAGATAATCATGTCTTTCCTCCTTTGAGGGGGAGGTCCATATGCAACATATATAGCCACATCTATTGACTTAAATATATCTTGAAACCAGGTCAGGATCTCTTGAAATTTGGCTCTTGAACATGGACAGGGCAAAGGCAAATGGAGTGTTGATCTTCATATGTCACTAAACTTTTTTTGAAAGAAAAGCTTCTGGTTGGAGTATTTTGAGAAGGCACCCTCCATCTCAACTGCAGGTCTTCCCAGAGTAACAAGAAGGTTGCAGTCATAAGGTTTCTGCTGCATTTTTAGTTTTATTTAAGCAGCAGGCAAGATGTTAAACAGCAGTGGGTAGCAGCAACTAAGGTACTAATGCTTTTTGCATTTGGCAGATACCAGAAGGTGACTAGAACTGCAGTTCTTGAAACCACGGTGAGAGTTCAGGAATAAGCTGTTACCACCCCAGGGCACCTCAAGCAAAGGTGGTGTTATTCCAGCCTACATTGCCAGGACTGATGTCAAAGAAGCTGATGTAGATCCTGGAAGGGAAGACAGGAACCGTTAGCTGCTGAGAGCAGGGTGCTGCAGGCTGATCAGGGTGCTCCTGCAACAGGACACAGCCATGCTGCAGGCTCTCCCCTAGGGCTTTATACTTCTCAGGCCTTACACTCCCTTCCTCCTGCCCCTTTTAATGCCTCACCTACTTGCATTCTGGAGTTCCTAGTGTTTTTCTACTTCTTGGTTTAAGAAGCTGTCAGGATACTGTATTTTATTTACAGTCATTTCTGGAGCAGGCTGACGTACCTTCAGGGAAGGGACTAGAAAGGCTTTTATGTAAGTGGAAGCTCTTGGAATACACTTCCACTTGTACCCCACAGGCAGTAGGGAAGTGTTGGTACATGTGACTCAAGTTATCAATATAATAACATTGAATTATTGTGTCTGTACCTGATCTTTTGCACATGGTATCTATGGCACATACAGTACCTGAACCTACATCATTTTAACCAAGGAATTCTGCAACTTCTGGACATCAGCATTGCAGCTCATGCAATTCCTCCTTTCTTCTTTTTAGCTGGCGAGTTGCTCAAATGACTTGGCTTTTAGCCTCTTCAATCAGCACGTTAATAGAGAACACCAAAGGACCAGCCTGGGATGAATAGTTTTAACAATCTGTGGGAAGTCATGTCAGGCAAATTGCTGTATGAGCTCACCTGTCAGATGGTATTTTCAGCTGTTTGTTCAGCAGGTCACAAAGCAATTTGGAGCAGACCTTGTTCTCCTGCTCCCCTCTCTTTCCAGTGCTGTAGAGAAAGCACATAGCACAAGGGTCTGTGGAGCCACCAAAGGACATCACTTGATCAGGGGACATCTGTATTGCTACATACTGTTGGAAGAAGGAAATGAATGTTATTTTCTTTGCCACATAAGAAAAGCTTTGAAAATCCAGGAAGGTATTTATGTACCTAAACTGCAGTGAAAATAAGTGCATGTTTTTCATATGGAAGTCTTGCATTTGTTCACATCTTCCTGTCTAGATTTGCATTCTACTCCAAGATATTCACTGCTGTGTCAAAGGCCAGTACAAAGACTCCATAGTTCTTTGGCTTCCTGGTCCAGATGCTCCAGGAGCTCAGTGATGATAATATCTGCAGCATCTCCTCCAAGCCACCAGGCTCTCCCTGCCTGTGTGGAAGGTCAGGGGCGAGGGGGGTGTGCAATTGCATTGCTGCCGCATTGCATTCCAGAGAGATTTTGCACCTCACTGGCTCCTGCTGCAGTTTTCCCTGCTGAGGTAAATGTGAACTGACACAGCAGAGGTCTAAATCAACATCCCCGTCATTAAACAAAATACAGTCTAATCCTACATTTGTTCTTGATATCAGGAAAAATAGAAGAAAGTATCTATGTTAATATTAATGACTAGCCTGCGATTTTCCCTGCTGCTAATCCACAGTGTCAGATCCACACACTGGGGAATCTAGGGATCAGTTCCTTTGGCATTCATCTGGCTTCTGTGCTGTTTTTACCCACGTTTATTAGCAGCGCATCGTTAGAACTCGGCAGCAATCAACCCTCTGCGTAAAACAAGCTAGCCTGAGTACCAGGAGTTGTCTGGGTAATTAGTCTTGGCCATCATTTACAGTTTGTTTGGGTGTAAGGTGCATCGGACCACAGCAGTACAGGATAAGCCAAGGAGATCCTGCTGAGGTCCCACTTGCTTGGCCCTGTTCTCCCTTGTCTGGACACCATGTGCTCTCAACTTTATGCCAAATGTAGGTACATCCATGCCTTTAACATCTACCTGGGAAGCAGGTTATCACTGTTAAAAGAAAAATCAAGTTGAATCAGCATTATTTTCTTCTTAGAGCAGTTTGAAAATATTTGAAACAGTTCTTCCAGTAGGAAAAAAACCCTATTTAGTTGAAAATCAGTATTTTTCCCAAATGGTACAGTTTCCTGTGAGAGGAAAACTCTGCATTCCAGCCCACCCTAATCCTTTCCTTCTTTCTGTGTTATAACTAAGAGACTCTCCCTTTCCTATTGCCTTTGTCACGAAGAGCTTGTATGTCCTCTTCAGAAAAATCTCTTTGTTATTCCCTGTATATTTTTAAGTCCCATTACATATCCCTTCCACACAGCTGCACAAACCTGTTCCAGCTGCATCCCAGCCCTGGCCTCTAGCTTTATATTCAGAAGCTGTTATGCAAGAACCACCAGCTGACCCACCCCTTGCCCCCCCAACAGCAAGTACTTGTTTGCTAGACTGATAAAATTGTTGGCTTTTTTTAAGAGGGGATAGAACACATTCATTTTACATAAGAATTTCATGTGTTCAGGTATCCCAGTACATAGAGAAAGATTTGCTGGGGAGCCCTCAGAGTCCTTTCTGTAGGTACCAAAACTTCATTCTTTCTACAGTTTCAAAGCATCACTCCCAAAGCAAGATAAACATTTTCTGAAAATGGGCTAGTGAATATGCAGAAAGGGTGCTTAACCAAGCTGCTACAGATCTGCAGCCAACTCACTAAAGTTACTGCTGCTACAGCAACTGAGGTATAGCTCATGTTATGAAGTTTACAGCTCTGTAGAGAAGTTTTCTTTTGGTTTTTCATATTCAACAATCTTCAACTGATACAGTGACTAGTAACCAGTCAGTATTAAGAAAATAATAGCCTTATAAATCCTTATAAGACCTTTAATACCAGTATTTCAGTACTTTACCTCAGTGGCATACTGCTGTATGTTTTGGCAGGTAAAACTGCTCCAACTTGGTAGTGAAACCAGCAGACAGATTTTACTCTGGTATTTTGACTACAAATAGCATGATGCCACATAGATATTTTTGCCACATGTCCAAGCAAGCTGAATAAATAATTTTTTTACTTCAGCTGTAACCACTAGGCTACAGGCAATTTGGTGGCAGACAACAGGCACTTATTCAACAGGACTCAGCAAGGCAGTTGAGGGTGAGGTTTGCTTTTCAGATTCTTGAGAGGTATTCACAGAGATACCTGTGGACACACACCCACATACATCCAGTGTCTTCACTTACACAGACAACTACATGGAATGTCATCCTACACAAAGCTAGTTTGAATACTTCAGTGTTTTGAGACCTCAATAAAACTGAGTTACAGCAAACAAGTATTTGATATTCTCCCAGAGGGAAGACTGCAAATACTGGTGAGTCATTAGGTATATTAGTTTATCAAGGCTGTCACTCAGAAACAGCTCATTGCATAGGCACAGCTGACTAAAGAAGGAAAACATTTCAGCAAATGGACTTACCTGTGCTGGTTTGCCCAACGCTTTTGATAATTGTTGGGTGAGCTCCCCTGCAAAAGTTTCTGGAACTTTATCCTTGCTTACATTTGTGTTAACAATGAATTTAGGCATCTTTGGAGACAAGCAGGTTTTTTTTTCAGCTCACCCTGTTCACAGCTTTCTTTCTAACTCTCCACAAGCTGGCTCAGCCCACTGTGCTAGTAAGCACTTCAGGAGCCTTTAAATAGTCCGTGATACCTTTTGCAGGTGCATTGAGAGGGGTGGGAGTGTCTCAGGAGAGGTGAGCCTGAACGTGCCATCTGCAGACTGCTAACACAGACAGCCAATGCACTGTCCGGGGAGGGAACCTGGCTTTTGCAGTCTGGAAACCAAAGCGTCCAAAATGATACTTCATCTTTGGATACAACCCGATCATGAAACCAGTGAAAAAGCAGGTGTTTCAGAGACTGAGTGTAGGTTGTAATGCACCTCTTTATGCACGTCTAGTAATTATTTTTAAAAACTGGATGGGTGATTCAGTTGTGAGGTCTGAAGCTCTTTCTGTGGAATAGAAAATAACACAAAAACCCCAGTGACACATGTTGTGCAGACCTTTCCTGAACCATGACTAAGTCATGACAAAGATGCCTTAAAATCAGGGTCTTGATTTTCCACTGTGGTGAGCACTGGATGCTGCATACTCAGAGAAGGCTTGTCTTCAACTTGCTCCTTTGTTGTGCAAATAGTTCCATAACAGTCATAACTCCTGAAAGATAGGAAATCCACAGGCTTTCTGACATGAGCGGCTTTTATCCAGAGTGGAGGGGGTGTGTGGCAGAGCTGGGATCAGTTTTCACTGCTGCCTAGAAGAGCCTTACATGAGTGAAGTGATTTAGAGGGATCATATGGGATTTGGTAGGGGGTGTTCACAGTGAGACGTGTGGGGAAAGCAGGTTGAAAATACTGATGGGGATAAAATAAATGGTTTGATGATCTCTCCATGTTAGAAGTGATGGGTGCCTTTATGCCCAGTAGTTTCTGAGTTAAGAGCTTTTGTACTCACTCAATTTTCCCCAGGGAGCAGAAAAGAGGGAGAGTTTTCTATAGCTTGCACTAAATGCTTGTAATTGAACAGTGTAATTGAAGCAAATACTTTTAAATGGTGAGAACTTCTGTATGAACATGCTGAAGCTGATTGTGTTCAAGGTCAGGTTGACTGGGACCTGAGCAACCTGGCCTAATGGATGGCATCTCTGCCCATGGCAGGGGGTTGGAACCAGGTGATCTTTAAGGTCCCTTCCAAGCCAATCCATTCTTTGACTGTGTGGTGTATGTTGATTTTAAGTCAGTTCCTTCACTGTAGCACCCTTGCTGTCAAAAGTCAGCAAATAAAAAGTCAGGAGATGAAATTACTGCATCAGTGTTCATTTACAGCCCACATTTGTGGATGATGTTTCCTGTACACATCCTGAAAATAATGAAAACCCTAAAAAAAAACAGAAATAAAATCTCGTTTATGGAAAGCCTTTTTGGGGTATGTTTCCTAAGCCAAAGCATTAAAAGCAAACCCAAGGGACACCTCCATCTGTAAGGAGAGAAACTGTAGTTTGTAATATTGATTCATTTTTTCTTCAGTGGTTAGAGGAAAGCAGGTGGCATGATCCAAAGTGTTTAGTTAAAAATCATACTATACTTGTTATTGGTCACTTGGAAAAACTTAGACTATTTCCAATGAACTTCACAACCTATTTTTACTGCTGGGTACAATAATCAGTCATTTTTCCCAGCTTGCTTACATAACAAGAAAAACATTTCCAAAACAAACTCTTTCTTCTGTGAAAACATCTGATGTAATTCCCAGAAGCCAATGCACCAGGTTCGAAATCAGTTCCTTAGACACCAGAGATGCTCTTGAGAGTGTGCTTTATTGTATAGCAGCCATTTTACTTCTTTTGCATGCAAGAATATTGCAGTTTGGCAGGTCCTTCTCCCTGCCTGGAGTTACTAGGATGTTCTCCACTGAGATTTCCATTACATCTCCAGGACTGTTGTACAGCAAATTTCGCTTTCAATATTTTTTTCTCTTTTATCATGCTGAAACCTGTTTTCTGAATTTGAGGTGCTAAGGTTTTAGTCAGTATCTGCTTGGGTCACCCTAAACCATGTATTTAGCTTTTCCTCTGCATGCCTGTCAGCCAAATATTTTAGACCTCTGTGTTTCCCCAGCCTCATGACTGATGGTCATTGAGCCTTCTTAATCCTTTTTTACTTTGGTTTGTCTTCTTAAATTATTTTACTTTGTCTTTTGTATATCTGATACTCTTCTCTGAGCTGTTTGCCAGCAGGTTCCTGCTCATGAGGTACTTAGTGTTACTCTAGCATAATGAGTTTCATATCTATCTTTAAAAAAGAAAAAATAAACGAGACAGAAGAGCTTGCAGTCTGTTTTTAATGTTTCCTTTTTACTTCTATTGCAACATTGTTTCCTGTCTTTTCTAAGAGATGCAAATTCCTTCTCTGAACATTCAGAGCTTGGTGCAAGACACCTGTTCCTTAGGAAAGTTATTTTCAGTGACAGAGGTTTCTTTTTTCCCAAAGTTCAGCTTGTTGAATTCTGCTTTTATTTCCACAATTGACTTTCCCTTGGTCTCAGGAAGATACAGGTAGATGAAAATTGCTGATAAAGCAAGGATTCCCAAAAAGATGAGGAAGCAGAAGGGTCCAAGGTTATCCTGCAAGCAGAAACGCGAGACAGTGTAAGGAAAATAAGAAACTCGTTTCTATTTCCCTTCCCTTTAGTGCAAACCTGTGTCTTAGAAGTTCAAATTCAATGGTGCACTCAATACACAATCCAGGACAGGTATCAAACCAGGAGTTTCCACTGGCCATGTTTGACCTGACTCCAATCGCTGCTCCTCTGACAGGCCTGGGGAATTTCTGAGTGGGCTTAGTATTTGGACAGAGCTCTAAGCTTTGCATGGCATTACAATTTATTGCTATTACTTTGCCCCCTGTCAGCATTCAGAAATAGATTAGCCTGGAAAGAGGGATCCTGTTAGAGTCACTTACAACAATTACTGGAAAAATCATCCCAAGTATGAACAGTCCCATCCAGTTGATGCAGCCAACAATCAGAAAGGCCGATGGTCTGTATGACTGGCTGAAGATTTCAACCATCACAGATATAGTGGCCCCAGCTGAAAAAGCAAAGCCAAACACACACCAGGTTTATTTGTCTCCTTGCTTCTGCTGAAGTTCCTCCCAATGGCAGTGGCAGAGATGACAGACAGGCAGAATAGGTGGCCTGTTGGTTGGTGGCCTCTGCTATGAGGGTGAAAGACCTTGACTCCAGAAATGGAATACAGCAGTTAATTTAGGTTCCTCTTGTATGTACTGGACTCCTTTTTCTGGTATCAGTGGATCTGTGCTGTTCCATATTGCACAGTTGTTATTGGTGCAGTGGTTTATAAAACCAGCTTCCCTTTTGGCTCCTGTAGCCATTTTCACCTGGAGCATGTTGGTAGGCATAAGCTTGTTAAGTTATTGAAGATGATTACTATAACATACCTGGCAATGCCTAGAATCCTGTTTTTAGCTGAGTAATTTAGAAATTGCTTTGAAATTTCTGTCTCACATCCTCTGGAGAAGATGATACCGTGTTTTAAATTATTTAGATAGTGTGATCAGCAATAAAATTTGAGGTGTCTGTATCCTTTTACTGTCTCCCATTTGTATGTGTCTGCCCTTCCCTCTTTAATTTTCAGAACTCTTTTAGCAAGGCACTAGTCTGTTCTTCCTCTGCCAGTTGTGTTGCCAACCAATACAATTCAAAATTTCCTCCCAGCATAACCCCTGATGTACTCACATGGTCCAATTCCATAGAAGACAACGAACAGAAAGATCAAGATAACACTGAAGTAATGCATCCAGAAAAATCGATGCTAGAAGTGAGAAACCAGTGATATCAAACCATTAGACACGTGTCAGAATAGCAGAGCTCTGTATTTTCTGCCACTGGCTCAAGTTTTTGCAAGTTAAGACCAGAAAGGTGGGCTGGTGCTGAGGAGGTGGCCAGAAGCCTGCTGGCTCTTACCTGCAGTGACAGGGTCATGGTAAGCAGCGCCAGCACAGAACACATCAGCGTGTATCCACCCCATAGCAGCACCTTGCGCCCAAACCGATCTATAAGGGTGCTCTGAAAAGCAGAAAACATGGATCATAAATCCCAGTTCTCAAAGGAAATAATTTCTCCTCTTTCCATGTGTTCTTTGCAGAAGACTTGTCTAAGTAATAGCCATAAATCAATGTCATTTGAGAGTCTCTTAATTCCTAATGAATTTGATTAGTTTCTTCAAAACTAATTCATTACTAATTAAGCTGTGTTTATTAGTCAATCCTACCCTGTTATTAGACAGTTCCCTCCCTTGCATGCTGGCATATGTCAAATTGTGCACACATACATATACACATCTAATCCAAAACATCAGAAAATTATTATTTTGCAGAAAAAAAGTGAGTCTAAAGACATACACTCATGCAAATAATTTGGGAAAAAACTTCTTTTTATCCTGCATGTGGTTTTGCAGAAGCAGGAAGATGTGGCTTAGGTTATGCAAAATTTCCCTGATCCTGGTTATAAGAAAGGAAAAGCACAGTTGTTGACCACATTATATTTTTCCTTCAAACACAAATCTGAAAAGACTTACACACAGTATAGAGGATAAGCACTCACACAACCCAACTCCCAGGGACACGTATGGGATAAGGTATTCTTCAAACTTGGCTGTGTGGAATACTTCAAAAGAATAGAAGTATATCTGAAAAATGCAAAGAGGACATGCACCTGTGAAAAAAGTGTTGCAGCTGAGATACAGTTCTAAGCTGGTTTAATAACATTGACTTTGTAACGCTGCCTAGCATTGTCTCTTGTTCTGGAGATAAAGCGAGCACTCAACTGCATTGATTCCACAGAGCTGCAGTGTGGTCATGACAGTCATCAAAATGTAAAGTTGCCAGCGCAAAGATCGCTCTTTTATTACTTCAAGGACACGCAAGGTTTTTGTGCTCGCCATTGCACCCTTCTCCTTCATAATGTCATCAATTTCTGCTTGGTGGTCTCCTTCCCCCCAGAGCTTCCTGATGGCTGTAGGGGAGAAAGAGGGAAGTGGATTATTCTACCAGGATAGCTCCATCAGGAGTGGTTGCATTAAACCCTTTAGTCTGCCTGTCCATTGGTGTAGGTGGTGCTGGTGCTGCTTCTGCCATCTGGTTGCTGCAGGGGCAGTGGGCAATTGGAAGGATTTTGTCTCTCTGGTTATCAGTATAGCACAGCTTTCTAATCTGGAGTTTACTTAACTGTAAACAAAGTGAACATTTAAGTACATTTTATTTAATAATACAAAAAAAGAGAGCTGCCTGAATCACTTCCTTTAAAGAAACAAAGCAGTGCCCACCAAGGTGGGAAATGTTAGACGTGCTGATACACATCTATGTTTCTTGTCTTCATGGACTAAATGAGGCTGAGTGAGGCCCAGGTTAATACACACATATTGTCATAGGTACCTCAACTGTTGTGTGTGAAACTGCCTCTGCTCCATGGCACTGCACTGTGCAGCACAGCTCTGCCCTGCCTCTTGTCTTCAAGAGAGGCTGTCACTGTAACAGAGCAGATGAAGTGAAGTAAGTGAGGAAAGCAGACACTCTACCTTTCCTGCAGGCTTCCTCATTACCCTTCTGTATCAGGAGGTAGGATGGTGAATCAGGGAAAAATGGGAGGGTAACCAGTTGAACCAATGCTGAAAGTCCACTAGATGCTAACAACCATGGCCACAAAGCTTCGCTTCCTAAAATCTCCCTGGAAAGTGTATGTGAAACAAGATTATGCTGAAATAATGGAATGGATGTTCAGAAAGTTTTTCTGAGTGATGAAGATTGCTCAGATCCCATTCAAGGGTGCCCTGGAGCTAACCCCTGAATTTTAATTTGGCAAATTTCACAAGTTTGGCTATTTTTATTTCTGAAAATTTATTTTAAAGGAGTTATTTGATATTTTGAAAATCTTTCTGACTATCACTGGAACCCAGTATAATGTCTAGAGAGCTGATGAGACTCATTTGACCACTGCTTGGCCACAAGACCAAAACATCTTGCTAAGACATTTCGTGTAAGTACAATGAATTTTGAAGGGGAAGTCTCCTAGTAGAAAGTGTGCGGAAATAAGAAGAAATCAGATTATGAGAAAATAATTTTATGCCTTCTATATTTAAAACTATGTTTCCCTTAAATATGATCAATATTTTTCTTCTGCCATAAGCTAAGGCATGTTTTGGGGAGGATGAGAGTGTTTCTCAGTCACTGACTAGGTGACAGGGTAAAGTTATAGAAACATTTCTACTTTTAGTGCAACCTGATAGAAAGATTGGAGAATTTACCGTAGTCCAACAACCTGTCCTGTGAGCTTTCCCAGGGTCAGAAAAACAGCAACAGTGGAGTTGGTAAACCCACGCAACTTCTTGGGTGAAATCTCTCCTACATACTGAGGATGTATATTGAGAGAAAAACCTTGAATGTAGAAGAGGATAAATGACAGTTAAAATATTTAGAAAAGCTTAACTTTTTGACCATCCTCTCATATTGTTTCCATTCACTCTGGTATTTAGATTACAGTTTCTTGCAAAAGAGATGATATCTTTCACTTTTATTGAGTGCCTGGTATATTTGCTTTAAAAATCATTCTTCAAGGACAGTTACAGAGACAACTCTGGGATGGGAAGTCAGGGGGCTGCAGGCCTTGCAGGCCATAGGGGCATGAGGACATACCTGAACCAATTCCATAGAGAAAGCGCCCAACCAGAATCATCTCAAAGGATTTGGCTGTTTTACTGAGGGCCATGAAAAGTGCAGCTACCAACATGATCAGGTTGGTGAACATTTGGCACTTTTTCCTGAAAAGAAATAAAAAGACCTTGAGAATTTAGTGTGAAATGAGAAACTCTTATACTCCTTTGACTACTCGTGCTGTGACAGGAAGCATGATACAGCCATTCCTACTGTTTTGAGGAATGGCTGAAATAATTTCAACTTTGGATAAAATGGTTCTTTAAAATTTTAGGATCCTTTAGATTTGAACTAATAACATTTTTTAGGTTATAATTTAAACAGTTGGAACCATTTGTCAGCATTTTTACAGTATGAGTGGGGAAAAAGATTGAAGAACTGGCCCAGTTTCTCACCAAGGTTTTTAAATGGCTGTAAATCCTCATAAAATGTCAGGTTGTTCCCCAGAAATAGTCTGAGTCCACAGGTCCCATTCTAGAATGGCTCATTCTAAAGACACTCTTGGCTAAATGGGTGATCTGAGATGGCAGGCAGAGTTTTTTAGAGGCATATTTCATTTCAAAACTCACTCTGTGGGAATCATGGGCTGGTGTGTTCACCACCCTGGTGTCTCAGGCTCAAAGTCTTTTGCACTCAGATGTTTTGCTGTGACAATTGTTAGACAAGAGCCCTCTTGTGCATATTAAGGATTCATAGAGACTGTGTTTAGGCTGTGATTCAGCAATTAGGCTACGCTGTGTCAAATAACCCATGGGAGAAGTGCATGATCTTGTTTCCAGTCTTGGGAGACTCTCCGCATGTGGGATGAGGCAGTGTCCCACAAGAAATTTCTTGGGGGCACTTACCTGTTAGGAAAGAACACAATTGCAGGCAGGCTAAGATGGTTTGTTGAGACCCAAATGAGGGGCCTCTGGATCAGTGTGTTGTGGAGCAGATCTTTAAGTGGGTCACACCAAGAAGATATGTTTGCCAATTTCTCTGCAAATGAAATTAGTGGTGTTACACACAAGGCACCGAGAACAGACCAGCCTGGTGAGGAATCCTTCCTTCATCCAGTGGGAAAGATGGTTTGGAACTGACTTTCAGTGAAATGGATTGCCAAGAACAGAGAAGTCTCTTGGACATTCACTTTGGTGCTGATTATACCTTTACAGTGAAGTTACAGGCAATTTATTTTTTTCTCCTCTCTCCATATTTTCATTAGAGTAGATCTGAATATTTAATGTAATGTCACCACCCCAAAATGAGTGTATTTAAAAGGAAATCTGACTCTTCTTTGTCACATAACAATATTTTCTAGGTGTTTGAGTAACTGCATATAATGTGTTACAAGACAAGACACACAGCTCCTTTATTGGAGTTTGTAAAGCTTGGGAGGTCTTTATGAGAGTGATAAGAGACCTTGAAGAGAATGTGATCCTATGCCACTACTCCCAGAGGTGCTAATCCGGTGATGTGATGATGACTGCAGCCTTTACAGAACACAGTTCCATGGGGAGGGCGGATAAATAGGACATAAAGCTGCTTGCAAAAAGTGGATGTGCCAGAAAACCAATAAATTGTCTTCAACAGGGCTGTTTCAACCAAAAAGAAAAGATTTGTTTGTCCACCTTGGTATTTCCCTGCACTTTTTGACTGCTGAGCTGTTACAAGAAGCACTTACTTCCTGTATTTTGTAGTCAGGTAGCCACAGCAGAGGCTTCCCAGGAATCCTCCTATCCCATAAACAGACACAATGAAGGACCACAACAGCATGATTGTCTCAGGGTGGAGGGGAGAGCCATGTCGATCTATCCAGGTTTCATTAATGAACTTCCTGATGTGCTGAAAATAAAACAAGATTTGGCTGGATAATGGGTATAAGATCTGTTCCTGTTTGGCTGTTGTACTTCAGAGCAAGCCTGTGGTTCTAATGTTAGACTTACTTTGAGACTTTTTTAGTAAAACAAGTTTATTGAGATCACACTGCAAAATCTTCAAGTCTGTATCAGTCAGGAAGCTTCCCGGCAAGCATGCTAAGAGCTCATTTTGTGCCCTCCTTTGGATGCATGTACACTACATGGCAAGAGCTTATTCAAAACAGAAAATGCTATCCAGTTCTTTAAAGGAGAAAAAGTTCTCTACGCATATGATGTCACCGTTAGCCAAAGAAAAGGCCAAGATATATCATCTGAATGCTCAGTAAATTTGGGATTTATGCAAGAATGGAGGGCTCAGGCTCTCACTTTTGTGTTTTCAGCCTCAGGGAGATGGCTACTTACCACAGAAGGATAGTTGATGACAGAAATATGGAATCCATATGGGAAACTACCACCAATTCCCAGCACTAAGATCATTTGAAGCAGTCCCCGGAACTGAACCTGCAAAGCAAAAATAAAATGCTCCATCAGCTTCTCACTATTCTAGTTTTGTGCAAGGCCAGAGACTTTGTAGCCACACTGGTCCTTCCTCTTTGTCCTCTTCAGATTCTTTGAGTTTAAATATTTTTCAGAATCCCTCTAATCTGCTGCCAAAGCACGACCACCAGCCACAGTGCCATAGCAAACAACATGCTGGTGTAAGGGCGATAATCCATCATTCTGCTTGCAAGAAAGAAAAGGAGTTTGAAAAGATGTTCCCGATAGTACAACTCTCGCTGCATGCCTGCAACATCTGACAGGTTGGCTAGATAAAGGTGTCAGTCCTGGATGCGGGGAAGAGGGAATCAGTTTCCTTGTCTGCAATTGACAGTAACCATAATGTATGATGATACATATAATTTCTTCCCTTTTTAAGATTATGGAAACTTGATGGATTATATTAATTATCTTTTGATGAAGAGAAGAAAGTAATTTATTTAAAAGTTTATGTCATGATTTCTTAGCCTTTTGCTGTACCATTAATATATTAATTATTTTGGGAAGTAACCAGAGTGCTTAATATTTAGTATTGTTTTCAGTAATTTAGAAGACAAATGCTGTACCATTAATATATTAATTATTTTGGGAAGTAACCAGAGTGCTTAATATTTAGTATTGTTTTCAGTAATTTAGAAGACAAAGTAAAGTTGCATAGTCAGTGGTGGAACAGCCAAAGCTGTTGTTAGATTTTTATTTTATTTTAATTTAATTTAATTTAGTTTCATTTCATTTCATTTCACTTTATCTGGTTGCATAGAAAAGACAATGCAACATGATCTTCATGGCTCCAAGCCCCACTGCTCTTTGTGATGTTTAAATACAGAAAGGAAAGATGGTTTCTGTAACAAAGGAATTTAAAAGCTTTAAAGAACCTGAATCTCTAGTATTATGTTATCTTTGTCTTTTGTAAGTCAGAGGCCTGAGAAGATGTGAGCAGGTACTCACCAGGTTGGAGAAGAAGGCAGCCATCTCCTATGAAAGAGCTGGGGCCTGTTGCTCACTGGCTGGTACCTGCCAAAGGAGCCAACTGCTCACATTATACAACAGCACTATCAGTGAACTAGTCCGGTGTTACTGAAGTTAAATTTTACTTCAGAGGTTTTTGAGTTAATTACACATATTTCAGCTGTCGTACAAAGTTTAGGATTGTTGGATTAAATATTTCAACCAACGGTTATGTCTAGCCCGAGTAAACAGGATGGGGTCTCTTGCAGGAAACCTGTATACTTCATGAACTCTGTCTTCTGCTAGGGGGACAGGGGACCGAGAAAACAATTTTAAACAGGGTTCCCATCATCCTAACCTGCTCAGTTTTCAATGTAAGTGAGAAACAGAGACAAAGTTCTCTGTTGGGAATCTTAGATGGGGCTTGGACAGTGAACTCCAGGACTTTGACACGTAGTAGGAAAGAGCTGTCCTCTCTTCAGGTGACAGCAATTGGAGCACATCACAACTTAATCATTACTGGAAGGAACTGAACTACTCCAAGATTTTGAAGTGGGGTGCAAACTTAACAATTCTACAGTGGCACACCAGGCTTGACCACCTAAGTATTTAGTAGATGATTTTGCTTTGCTAGTAGAGAGAAAGATTCATCATGCACAGTTTTGTCTGGCATTTCCACTAGTCAGTATAATTATTTCTGTGTCTGCAATGAAAAATAAGGTTGTTTTGAAACTGTTTTGTAACCTCCACAGCTGGATTGATGTCTGTTTCTTCTGAGAGAAAATTCTGAGGCTTTAACTTCAGTTATTTCACAATTATGAGGGTCTTGAATGTATTCAGTTGGTAAATGGCTTTGTTATCACTTGCCATTTACACTTCAGTTAAAGGAGAGGATGAAGAAATCATAAAGGGCTTACTTGATGCAAGCAGGCGTATTTACTAGAAAATATTTCATATGCAAAGCATATTCCCAGATTCTCTAGCTAATGTTTGAAATGTAGCGTATGGCACCACCCAGCCATTTCTTCTGCCACTTTCAGGCCTCATCATGACCTTGACTTTGCTGTTGATTTTGCTGAGAGGGACTTTTTTCAGTTTAGGTTCTCCAGCAGATAAGCTGTTGCTGGAGCACAAATGAGACTGTCCCTTTGATGCTAGAAATTAATTTCCTTTTCTGTAAAGTTACACGAAGTTGAAAGAACATAATGTGCATCTGACAAAGGGACGAAATTCCATGTTAGCTGCTGGTATCTGCCTTGCTCAGATGATAATGGGGAGACACACAAACAGGCAAAAACATGTAGACTTCAGCATGGGGCACTCCTTTTCAAATGCAGCCTGTTGCACATATTTTCTTATGTTTACTTTACCCACTTCTACTTAAGTATTTATACATATTGGAACTTACACTTTTTGCTCTTGGACTTTAGTTTAGGATTCCTGCTTTGGGTAGGTTGAATCTTCCTCCCATAACTCCCTTACTGTGTAATGTCTTTTGCATTTATGGTGATTAGTGACTGCTTGTGTGCCATTATTTCTTAGATTGTTCTGAGGGCCCCTTTATTAGATGTGCAGTTTCATAATTAGTGCTAACAAGTAGTTAGCAGATCTCTTACAGATGTCCTTTAGTTAGATTTGTGCTCAGGACAGTAAATCTCACAGCATCGGGTCATTTAGTCATTTATCTTGCAATTTTACAGTCATGTGTGGCACACATATCCAAAGCTGTGCTAAGCCTTCCTCAGTACAGATTCATATTTTTTGTGTCCTGCTGACAGAAGTTCACTGATGCATTTTTAAAGTTTTTATATCTGCCTCAATTAGTATTTGAGACATATCTTACCTATCAGCTGACATCTCTGAAAGAAAATGTGCATGTTGTGTTCCTGAATTACTGTTCTCTTTGTCCCTGTCACCTCCCATGTATATTTAAACCATACCTTTTGCTGTTTCATCCCCGACCGCACTGTCCCCACAGCACAGCTCTTGCTCCACTGAGCACAGGCAGAGGTTGACCTGTGCTCCACATGGCTGTTCCGCTTTGTTGTCACAGTAATGTTCCATAGGGCATCGCTCGTTTCCTGGGGAGGGTCTTATGGGGAAGGCTTTCCTAAATAACACCTAATGAATAACTGAGATCAGAGAAGTGACTCACTAGAGAGTCTCTCAGCAATGCTACACAATGCCACTCTGGTCTTGTTTCCAAAGATTTCAGGGACTGTTGTAATGGAGTGGTGTTTGGAAGGACTGGTAGGGAAGAGAGAATTCTGTTTTGCAAAAATTTGGTATTTCTTTTCTATATTGGTAGCTGTCTCCAGATGACGGGTAGTTTTTAATCATATTGCATGTGTATGGAACACTACAAAATTATTGGGTTTTCTGACTTTAGGACACTTCATGTTTTGTAGATATATAGTTCTATTTATGTAGTTATATTCAGTGACATATCTGAAGTGCCACTCAGTACTAAAGACAGGAATAATGAAAAACACCAATCACGGAAGGATATGCACACCAGCTGCCCCTAAGGAAATCATGAGGTGGGGAAAGAAATGCTTGTGGAAGCCAGAAGTTTTATTACAAGGCAATCTGCCATTTTTATTACGGTTACCATTTGCAATTAAAATTAAGTAGCAGTTAATATGAACAATTGAATTCTTATTTTGAATAACCTCATTTGAGTTGAAGTAAATATGCTAGTCAAAGCAACAGCAGAGGTAAAACCACTTATTTTACTGTGCAAGTCTAGAGTTTGGACTTTAAATTGTACAGTGTTCTTCACAGTAAACCTTGGCTTTGTTCATGTTCTTCCTAATAGTATTGCTTTCCTTCTACAACCATGTGAGCCTCTCACTAATAGAGGGAAACATGCAGAATATTAGACACCTTCTAAAGAAAAGTCCCATGGGCCTGTATATTTCAAAAAAGTTTATGATTAAATCAGTTCCGTCTGAGGCGATTCTTCTGGGGTAAACTTGTTCCAGGTAGCCGAAAATCACATAAGGAAAGCAGCAGTTCAATTGCTGTGGGATTCACAGCCCTTCAGATATCAGTGGGAATTCTGCTCCTGGAGGAGGAGCTACAGACTTGAGAGCAGTGATGGGCAGGATAGCACAGAGTATCTAAAATGACTGTATGTGCTTGGGGTTTATGGTGACTGGATTCCACCCATCGGTCCTTCAGCTCTATTGCTGCTGAAAGGCAATCTGAAATGGTTGAAGTCTGTCAAACTAGATACTACACAAGGACAACATGGCACTGTGCATGGGAACCTGGCAAGGTTTGGTTATTCAGTTGAATCTAGAGAAACAAAGAATTTATCTCCTATTCCACTAAATTTTTTCTTTAATCTGTTATGGATTGAACGCTAGCCAGAGATAGCAAGCCAAGAACTTCACTGTTCTCATTTCAGTGCTGTAAAAACACTCAGAAATCATAGAGAGAGAGGATCACAGATCTTTCCTTTCTCTGCGGTCAGCAGAGTGTTTATAAATTCTACATGTAGTTTCAGTGTGTATTAGTTGCTCTGTTAAGAAGAGATTTACACATCAACACATTAAGCCAAAATGCGCATGATTCACGTGAGTTTATCCTGTTATCAACCCTTATCCGTTTTCAGAGATGCCCAGAGTGGAGTGCTTGAGAAAGAAGCTGGTTTGGCAAAATGGGAACCTTGTAAGTGATAGGAAAGCTGACAGTCCATTTAGAGCAACTTGTCAGTCAGAAAACGGCAAATGTCTTTTTTTTCTACTTTTTTACAAAAACCTGATTCCCCATAATGGCTGGTCAAAGCCTGGTGCAGAAGGTATAATCCTCTGTGACATGATTTGGAGTTTCTGGAATACGCTTGTTTTTAAAGTTTAGCTTATTGAATTCATCTGTGATTTCCATGATTGATTTCCCTTTTGTTTCTGGAAGGAACAGGTGGATAATTATCCCTGAAGTGAAAAGTACCACCATAAAGATGAGGAAGCAGAAGTGCTTGAGTCTCTCCTGTGGGGAAGAGCAAAGTGAGAAAGACAGCAAGATGAGCATATCTTTGCTTTAGTCACTTTCCTGGCACATATTTTGTATTTGTGTCCCAAAGTATTTTGAATTTAATAAGGAATTCTTTCAGTTTTGACCTTTGACAAATATTTTGGTCTGAATAAGTATCTTGGGCAAATCAGGGCCTTTCAGTTGCAAAAGTGGACTTGGGAGAGCAGGTGCCAAGAGCACTCTAGACTGACACAGCACTGTCACCTCTGCTGCTCATCCTCCCGCTCCCATGGCTGGTGGAGCCGAGTGCCCTGGGAGTGTCCCGGGCAGAGGCACTCACCACAATGAACGGGAAGGTTGCGCCGATCACGAAGACTCCCAGCCAGTTGAGAACTGCGCTGATCACGAAGGCAGGAGGTCTGCAGGAGAGCCTGAAAATTTCAACCCTGGTGGAAACCGTGGCACCACCTGAAAGGAAAGAAGAATAAGAATTTTTACTTGTTGATATGTTTAGCTTCAACCTTTGGATTGAGTGTTAGTGTTACACAGTCAGCAAATTGATGCTACTATCATGGACTGGCATGAGTATGAGAATTGTGTAGTGACACTGAGCATGTTGCTCTTTTTTATAAAAGAAATGTTTGTGGCATCTAATAAACTGCTAGGCATCAGTTTATTAAAGTGGTAAAATACTAAAATTTTTGGGGAGATCCAAGAATTAAGTAGCTGAGAAAGCTGGACATCCTCTCATGAAAGAAGATGTGTCAGGACGGAATGACAATTATTATTGCTAAAAAGAATTCCCAGTGTGCTTCTGATAGATCACCAATGAGTGATCTTCCCAGATTTACTTCCTGGGCATTCCAGTTATGTTTTGAAGTCACAGAACTTCAACTGTTTTGAGTTAGGAAAATAATTTAACCCTGCCATATGAGAAGGCAAATATTTTAAAAAATATTAGCCTTTATAAAATAAAATTTAATGAGTAGCAGGCAATAAATGCTTGGAAAAAACTTACTCCAAAGTAGGTCTTCTGCACTGCTGTCTGTGTGGGATAAGATGTAACATTACACAACACTGAATTTAAAAGAACTCTTGCTTTTCTTTTTCTCTTTTTTTCCCCTAGCATTTTAAAAAAATCTTTTACCCATCTGCTTTTGCTCTATTTTTGCTGTATTTTTCCAGTGTGTTGCTTTCCTCTTGTTAGCAAAACCCAAACCTGATGTTATTGAATTTTATGTCCAATGAATAATTGGACCCACAATGTTTAAATGACTACAAGATTATGTTAAATGAATTTACTTATGATAGATATTATGCTATATAAGACCTATTAATAAGCTCACATGACTCAATTCCTTTATTTCCTTTGATTGAGAACTTACCTGGCCCAATAGCAAAGACAACTGTAAACAGGATAATGAGAGCAAGGCTGCAGTATGGCATCCAGAAGTACCAGTCCTGGGGGAAAAAAAGCCCATAACAAAGTTCTGTTTGAAAACTGTTAATAGCCCTAGGTGAGGAATGCTCCTTCTTCTCCGGCACTGTCACCTGAAGAAAGAAATATTCAGTGTGTGGGAACTGAGAGATGTGAGTGCTTTACTCTGTGCATGGAGCAGTTGAGGTCTTTGTTAGGTGAGCAGAGACACAGGTCTGCCAATGCAGAGCAGCCGCAAATCTGGGAAGGCTTCAATTAAACCAAATCTGAGGAGTACTTTTGCACCCTGTCCTTCTTTCTTTTTGACCTCATAATGCTTCCTCCGATCCTTAGAGCTATGATAAGGACAAATCACATCTTTCTTCACTTTTGTTAAATTATAGATTTAATAACTAGTATTGAAAAAGAGTTTTTCTAGATTTTAGTCAAGGAGAAATGAGACTCGACGCTTTAGGAAAAAAAGATTTCTCTCTCCTATGTTTGAGAGCCGTCATGAATGAAACAAAACCAGAAGTCTGCTGCCACCTTGCTTCCAGGCTAATTTTACAGTGTATCTATAGAGCTCCGGGTGAGTACTGGTAACCCAGGTGATTTGCCTCTGAAGAAGCTACAGCAATGACACAGAGGTATCATTGCTCAAGAGGCAAACTAGTCTCCAGTCTGTGAACAGATAGTGCTTTCCCCACAATTTTCTGCAGCAAAGTTTGATTTCAAATTAACTAATGCAAAAGCTCTGGGGATTTGTTGTCACTTGTTAAAAACAGCATGAATAGAGAGGGGCATTTTCCTGGGACCGTCTTGTGATCTGTGCTGGCCCGTGCTTGGTGCTCGCAGTCTGATGAAGTCAGGAACCAGTCTCCCAGTGTTTTACATGCTCCTCGCTAAGGTCGTAGGATCATGTTGAAAGGAAGGCAGGAGTACAAGAGACAACTGGCTAAGAGAGAGTTTAATCCTACATAAAGACAAGCTTGATCTAAGCCTCACTTTCCTTTCTCAGTAGCGTGGTCCTGCCAGGGAGCTTTAGATCAGAAATAGAATAGACAGAGAAATCTGCTGTGAGTAGTATTTCCTCACCTGTAGGGAGAGAGTCACGGTGATAGCAGCTAGCAGTGAACCCATCATCCAGTAGCCTCCTCTTAGGAGCACTTTCCTGCCCAGTCGCTCAATGATGGAGCTCTGAAGGACAGAAATCACATCAGTGTCAGTGCCAGAGAGCAAAGTGTGTCCAATTCCCCTGGTAATGTGACTTACACAGACTACAGCAGCTACGAGTTCAGAGAGTCCAATAGAGAGGGTCATATAGGAGGCCATTTGTTCATCAAAGCCAGCTGCCTCGAGGACTTCGAAAGTATAAAAATAAATCTGGAAAAAAACCCCATGAAACAATAAGAGAAGAAAATAATTGATTTCATACCCAAACCTGTGTGACTGCCCTAGATAATGAGCTGCTAAACAGGGAGCATGCAGCTCAGCTTTGGAATGATCTAGAATTCTGCACTCTTTTCGGTAGTATTCACTTTAGCAGCAGAGAAAAATGTTATAAAATGTTATTCATTTATTAATTAATTTCATAAAAGATAAAATACTGGGATAATTGGACCTCCAGCTACTACAGTGCAATTAGGTTTGCAGAATCCTGATCTAGGTGCTTTCAGAAACACACAGGTTTCTGAAAAGGTATCATGTTTTCAGAACCCATCCAAAACCATCATTGTAGGATATTCTCAAGAAAGAAGAGTGCAGGTTATGGAGTCATGAGGGGGTAAAACAAACACCTTTTGAAATATCTTTCCTAGCATTTGGAGATATGCTGAGCTGATAAAGATTCCAGTTTAAGCTGTGTTAGATTCAGCTGTGTATTTCCTTTACAGATGCTGCTGCATCGTGATGTTAGAGGTAGGAGGGTCATGCAGGCAATTGCAAAGCTGTGTCTTCAAAAGGATCCCAGAAAAGTGGTGCTGTGAGGAAGAGCAGAGCTGCAGAAGCTGCTTAACAGGGAGCATGCTTGTTGTTAGCTTTAGGGGCAGAGTGAGCAGACTACCATCCCAACATCTCAGGGTGCTAGGAGCCAGGGGACAAATAGTAGCAGCTGCAGCAAGCAGTCACATGAAATGGCAGATTTTGCCAGTAGAGGGTGGATTCATTTGTAAGAGCGAGTTCTGGAGCCCTGCAATGGCTCCCAAGGGTGGCTGTTCAATGAGCCTAACTAGAGAGGCAGGTAACTCCAGCAAGGACCAAGAGCTGGGCAGAGACATGTCACACAGAGAGCCCAGACAAGCTTTGTGGCTGCTGCTGCCCTGTAGAAGGGCTGGCAGACAGCGAGGTTTGGTCTGAGGAGCCTGAGAACAATGGCAGAAGCTCCTGTGAGCCATGATATCTTGGGACTTCAAGGGGGAAATGCACTCAACTGCATTGATGCCACATAGCTGAATTGTGGCGGTCAGAATAACTATCATGTACAGCTGCCAACGGAAAGCTGGTTCTTTCACTAGTTCCAGGACACTCAAGATCTTGGTGTTTTTCATTGTTGCCTTCTCTTTCATGATGTCATCAATCTCTGCTTGGTGTTGGCCTTCACCCCAAAGCTGCCTTATGGCTGTGAAGAAGGAGAGTGAGACCTGCCATGTTAATTCATCTGTTTGTTCCCTAAGAAGTTTTCTGAGTAGGTGATACAAGTGTCTGGCAGCCCAGGGTGTGTGGGCTGGGGCTGTGCTGAAAGGCAGAAATGTCTTATAGGGTGTTCCATACCCCTGATCCCCTCCTGCACAGCGGGACCTGCTGTGACAGAGAGGCCTAGTGAGGTGCACAGTCATTCCCTCCCTGCCCATGGGGCCACTTTTCTGCCTTCCTCCTTCTCTCAGGATGTGAGCAGGGTACACAGCCAACAACCAGAGCTAAGGGGTGCCCAGTGGAGCCCTGCAGTGCAAACAGCTATTTTTCATTTATTGTTTAGCATTAATCATCAAACTGACAGTGCAGGCAGTGTCAGCTGAATGCAAAAGGTTTTGTAATACAGAGTTGTAGAGGGAAGTAGTTTAATGTTCTATGTGGGGGCTAAAACAATAATGGACTTAGTAGGTATTCACAAAGCTGTGTTGGAAATGAGCAGGGAGAAACTTTGTCCTATTTATTTCTTTCCATATGAGGAAAGCAAGCATCACAAAATGATTCTAAGTCAAGTGAGGAACAGGAACCTGAAGCCCTCAGTTACCTTTTTTGCAGCCTTCCTGGTCTCCTTTATGCATGAGGAGATACGGTGGGGACTCTGGGAAGAAAGGAAGCGTGACCAGCTGGACCAATGCTGGGATTCCACAGGAGGCCATCAGCATGGGCCACCGGGCCTGGCTGCCCAGCAGCTCCCTGGTGGGGATAAAATGTGTGTGTAGAGTAAAAGTTCATTGTATTGGCTTTGAGGAGAGAAAAGAATGGATGGAAAAGCAGAGGAAGAAGCAAAAGGTAGAAGGGATCCAGAAATGAGTTGTGTGGGTAATCAATTGCATTATACCTTTGTCCTGAAATTTGCCCTATGGCTTTTCCCAGCGACCAAAAGAAAGAGGAAGTAGAGTTTGCAAATCCACGTAGCTTCTTAGGGGAAATTTCTCCAACATACTGGTGATGTAGAGGAACACAAAGACCTTGAGGTGAAGAGGGAATTATGGGAGAGAAGAAAGAAGACATAACCATTGGAAATAAAACTGGATGTAAATAATTAAGCATTACAGAATACAGCTGTCTCTGGCACATACCTCAACCCACATACGAGACTTTTCAGGACTAGATTTTTTAACTGTTTCTACAAAAGTATTGGTTCTCTTTGCAGAGTGCAGTTTCCTGATCTTAAGAAATGTACAGTTTTCCTTTTAAAGTGTAGGTGTAGCCTCATCATAAGATCTCCTGTGAGCCTTAGCATATTTTAAAGGACACAGAGTATGCAAGTGCTGAATAACTAATCACTTTTTAGCAGTATTTAATATGCTTGCAGTTAACCCACCTAATCTCAGCCTTTCCTGGTATAATGCTATTGAAGAGCTGTATGGTAGATTCATGGCAAGTTATCACATACAGTGCTATAGTCAATGTTGACTTGTATGTGATTTAGATGGAGACATGAGTATTTCTTTTCTGCTGTCCAGCAGTAGTTTTTTTGATTTCAGGCAGAGTTGATGTTTCCGGTTATTCTTATTAACTCAGACATGGTGAATACTAATCTGGAAACAGAAGCTTTTTCCTGACATGATGGTCACAGCCCCTTTTATCTGTTTCAAATGCGACATGTTCTTCTCTTGGCTGTATGTGATGGCAAAGCAATCTCTTTCGATTGCAATGTCTTTAACAAAAATCAGGTTTTTGAATGAGGCATGGTACAGATTCTAGACCAGAGCAGGGCCCCTGCGGGTAAGCTGTTCTCAAATTACAACCATAGCTCTTCAACACAACTGTGTGTCAGAGAAGCAATATACAAAATCTGGTTATTTGAAAAATAGGCATTAACTTCTAGGTTAACTCTTCAATAAGTTAAAATAGGCGTCCCTGTGAATATGCAATCAATGAAAAAGCAAGTTTTGTGTAGGGGAAGAATACAAAAAATTGCTGATACCAGCACAGGTTGTTTTTACTGCCTGTAGTTTACTTGCCAGGAGAGATTTTGCTTTATTCAGCCCAGATCTTTGTACTAACCCCAAGGACTTACTACTTGGAATAGTCTCCCTTATGAAAATACTAGCTTTAAACCATACAATTTTCAGTACAGCTTACCAAATTTAAGAAAATATTATAATTCTTTTCCTTCAGAAAAACACCTTGTTTCATGTGGTAGCAAAATAGTTCTGACAGCTCTGAGTATTTATACACTTGCCAAAGCTGAATTTCATTTGGTGTCAGTGAAATTAGTAATAATTATGCTCTTTATTGCCAGGTGTTATAGAAAATCTTCTTACAAAAGATCACTGATTTTAATATTTTATTTTCTTAGTGGGGGGTTATTATTTACTTTGAATAAAGATGTAAAATTTTGTGAGATCCTGCTGACCTGTGGGAGAAATCACTCACCTGCACTTACTCCACACATGAAGCGTCCAATTAGAATCATCTCAAAGGACTGGGCTATTTGACTGCAGCCCATGATAGATGCTGCCACTATCATGAGCACATTGTTGCACAAGAGACTTTTCTTTCTGTAAGTACAAGAAAAGACTTTTTGTAACTCAGAAGGGAAATGGCACTTAATGCCATGCAGGAAGTCTTGGCTGAAGTTGTCTTGATAGTTTTGTGAAATTACACATATGTGGTCCAGGACAAAATAAGCACTGGGTATTCTGGACTCGTGGTGTGCCTTGGCACATGGCTGGACCTGGGAGCTTGGGAAAACTTCTGGGTTGTGTAGCAGAGAAAAGTCTGGAAGCTTTTCTGTGCTTGAACAACCATCGTGAAACACATTATTGTAGCACTAACAAGGATCTTAATGCTTCTGTATTTTGAGTAGCACTTCCAAGAACCCATTCTGACTTCAGCCAGACGCTGTCTTTCCTCATTGCTGAGATTAACCCAATCTGAGTAACTGTGCCTGGTGGGACAGGCTGGCAGCACAGCTGATTAGTCCATGCCACAGGACATGGGCAGGAAGCAGGAAAATCAGCGCACACCCAGCTAAGCTGGCTGTGCCAGAGCCATGGCTAAGTCTAAAAGTCTGTCTCATTTAAAACCTCTACTATCATTTCCTTAAACTAAGATTCAATTGACACATTGTCTTTAAACATACATACTTGCCAAATCTGACAGTGAGGTATCTACTTCCTGAAGAACCTAAGAGACCTCCTATACCAAAGATGGACACGATGATAGACCACAGGAACAAGAGGTTGTCTTGTTGGATGGGATAGCCATATCTCTCCAGCCAAGTTTCATTAATGAAAGCCTTAACATGCTGAGACAGAAAAAGAATTTTCATTAACAATACCTGTGACAGCAGTGCAGGTATTTAATTATATTTACAAAATAATTTTGTTGCTTCAGCTGAAGTTACTATTTCATATAGGCTTTAAAATTGTGTGTTAGCTAACAGATATAGTATAATAGAGTGTGCTATGCTCATTCTGCCATTAAAAGTTCAATCTTCGGGTTTTTTATCCTTGAAATCTGACGAACTGAGGCATGGACTGGGACTAAAGAGTAGTGTAAACAGTACTACAAAGTTCTGCAAAGGAGTTATGGGTTTTCTCTCACATACCTACCAAGAATGCCACATTACACAGTGCCTGTTCAGTGCAGTTCCTAAATACTTTTTCACTCAGAACTTAGTGCTGTGAAGCCAGAAAATGCTTTTCCCATAAGGTGATGTCTACAAAATAATGATGTCTTCCCTCTAGACTTCAGTGCTTTTAATTATGGTTTTACCTGCGATCAGTGGGGAGAAGCAGACATTTTCCTATAGCGTGGTTACTTGTTCTATTTTTCTGTGAGGATGGCTAACCATAAAAATACCAACTGAAACCGCTGGAGTAGGCAGATGTGCTGTAAGATTTTAGGGGAGACAGATGCCACCCTAGTCAGTGTATGCCTTCTGAGGAACAGTTCTATTAACAACAACTTGCAGATCTCTCTTTTCTTCTGTTTGCAACACTTCGACACGTTCTGCTTTTCGTGATAGCATAGCATAGCAAATGGGAAATGAGAGGAGAATACTGTGATTAAACCCTTTCTGAATGCCAGAGGAGCATCCTCAGTCAGCTGTGTAGACCCAGTGCTCTCATTAACCAGTGTGTCACGTGCATCTTTGCCTACCTGAGACATGTAGGTGATGGTAGAAATTTGAAAGCCAATTTGGAATGTACCACCAATCCCCAGGACAGTGATCATTCGAAAGAGCCCCTGGTACTGTACCTGCAGAAGTAGAACAAAATCTTCTTAAGGTTGTAGCCACATCAGGCTGTTCTTGCAATGTGTCTTTCATTCTCCAGAAACATCTCATTTGTTCAGGGGATTTTTAGGTAAGAATGTTCCCTCTGCTGGCCCTGGCATGAGACGTACATCCTCCTGTGATTTCCCTACATCCAACTCAAGGAAGTACAGCTTCCACAAACGTCTTTGTCAAGGCACCACAGCTGCAACATCCAGTCCTGTTCCCTGCTACTCAAAGCCTCTGCCTGCCATGTCTTGCACTAAATAATTAGTTGTATTTAACAAAGCACTTTTTTTTGGTCAGGTAAGCAAAGCAAATTATGTTTGTAGTTAAGCAAATATTTTCCAGTCAATGAAAACATTTAAGACACATTAACATATTGATAAAAATATGACAAAGATGGATGGCAGAGCACATGAAATGCTGTAATACCTCAAAATAGTGGGCAGAACCACTTCTAAGATGCTTGTAGTGAATGGAAGCCTTATTGTTCTTAGCAAGATACCAATTTCGTGTTCTCTGAAACCCCAGTAGCACACAAAAATGTCACAGATGTAAATACCCCACCAAGTACTTACCAGGTTTGATAGGAAGCCGGTCATCTCTGGCTGGGGGCTGGTTGTCCGGTGTGTGATGTGTCTTTGTCATCACAGCCTTGTGTCTCTCTGTCTCCTGCCTGCTGGTACAGCAGTGGGCATTTGGCTTCAGGGATCAGAGTTAAATTTTTACTATTTCATCTTCACTCGCTTATATTTACTTTGACTGGCTAAAGTTAATACTGCCAGATTAAACATTTCAGGAAATAATTACATCTAGTTTAGTCTCCAGGGGGAAAGTTTCAAAGCAGAGGAAATTTGCATCTGGGGACTAGAGAGGGCTTTGGGAAAGGAAACGAGAAGAGTTCAGGCAAAACAATGAGAACAGTTTTCCAGGAACAGTGAAATGCTTTACTTCTATGATACAGACTAGTGCATATATCTGCCATAATGGGCAGAAAGCAAAAAGCAGCTGGTACAAGGTTTAGGTACTGTTATTTATTAATAAGTAAAGTATGTGGTGTTCTGTTTCAGATTCTTTGAGATAGTAAATATTGTAATTAGAAGAAAAATAGGCAAGATTTCAAAGCCTAATTTTGCTGTTCTGGCCTTATGAATCAGTTAGATTCATAACTACTGAGAAAGGGTATTTGCTGTCTGGTGTTTATGGGGAAGTTTGTCGACCAGGTGTGGTGAAAAAGCAGTAAGAGACTAAGACTCATGGAAGTTGACAAAAAAGGTAAATATGCCGTAATGAATTGGGATAGGACTGCTGGGATCTTACTCCCTCAGGTTTCATCTTTGACACAGAACGGCTCTAAAATCAGTTTCACAGGCATTGAAAAATCACCTTTGACTCCCAGAGGCTCCTTTCTTGTGAGGTAAAGCTCAAACTGTAGCTCTACGTAGATTCTGCTGGAGCCAGCACTTGGAAAAAAGAGGTCGGTTTGCCTGGGACTTTCATGTGTGGTTGATGCCCTGTGCTGTTCCTGCCTTCAAAGTCTTCTGCTCACTCTCCTCATGCCAGGGGACTGTCCCCTGCCCCCAAGGCCTGTGGTGGGGGCAAATGGGGCAATGAGGTTATACTGAAGCCTTCAGTAAATGCTCAAGCTCACCCTCGGGACTTGTACTTTCAGTTTATAAAACACAGAATGCAATTATTTACAGAGGGGTTCAGTGCAAATACTGTGAGTCTAAATAAATGAGAAAAAAAAGCATGTTAATATTAAAACCTTGGTTACTTGTGTAATTCCAACTATTGTCTATATAACTGCATAGCAAATGGTGTTTATCCTGGCTTGCAATAGCGTTTAGAATGATTTGGCATTTTTTGTGTTTTCTCTTGAACACCAGCATTATAACTACTTGCACATCTCTTGGCTATTGTTTCAAAACGTTAATGTTTCCTTTTCATGATGTATTTTTTCTCCAATTGTAGTGAGGTGTAGGAAGGCTATGTCAAAAGGATTCACCCCTTGAAAATAATTACTGAGGACCTCAAATAGCAGCAAATTCCACCAACTCACAGTGAAATTTCTCTTACATTTTAAAGGGGTTTCTGGTAGTTCTGAGCCATGGTACTATTTCACCTTATTAGCAACTTTAGGAGAATTTCATTCTAGGAGCTTACTTCTTGGATTTTGTCAAGTCAATGAACCGGACCATTGCTGTTTAAAATGTCTTCTATATTGTTGAAAAAGCTGCTACACTGGAAGTTGTGCACAGTTTCATGGTTAAAGAATTATTACCGAGTTAAGGAGATCTTGTAATTATGTATTTTTATAGAGCTGTAAGAAATGCTTGTTGTGAAATGGGCAAACACATGAAACCCACCTTCACGAGATGTGCCAAACAGTTTTGTCTAAAGAGGTGAAAGTCAGGCTTGCTTCTAAGCCATCTTGAGCCACACTAGAGTGCTCATTGTGGATGACTGAAGCCATTTTCGGTTTAATTTTGCACTGAGAGAAACTCGGTGGTTTCATTTAGATTTGATTTGGGTTTGTTATAATCCAAAACTCAAAATGAAATTTTGAGTAACAGAATCGTGGAGACTAGAACTAAAGAAGATGTTTAGGTACAAAACATGTTCTAAGTGAAATCGAAGAGTTTAACATAGCACATATTTTGTGTTACAATCACTTATTGATTGTAGACTGCTCTCAGATTTTCAAGGTGATGTGAGTGACTCTCATTCATGAAGATTGCACTTGTGTCTGTGAAAAAATATTAATATATTTTTCCATAATAGAAAACAATAATTTGCCTTTGTTTTGCAGTCTGCAAGCATCAAGGTCTTTTATGACCTTAATACATGGTCTTTTTGCTGACCAGTTAGTGTAGGTGATACTTCCTCAAAAGAAGTATTTCCTGTAAAGGAATGAGGTCTCTTCCTAAAATCTAGTGTCAAGTTATTTGGTCATTTTCATAACAAAGTTTCCCTTTGTCTCTGGAAGGAAGAGGAAGATGAAGATGCTGAGCTGATGAGAATCTCAGAAAAGATAAGGAAGCAGAAAGAGATGAGGTTTTCCTGGAAATAAATCAGAGAAAGATAATTTTATTTTATTTTTTTGCTCCTCCTTTTACAGCATTTTGAACATGACAACAAAATAACGACAATGATGGCAAAGTTTAACTTCATGAAATCCAGTTTGTTTGGTTACTGTGACATGATACACTCCAGTCTTTAGGTGTGAAACAGCAATAGAAATAAAATAGTTAAAATTTTCTTCTTTCCTGAAGGCAAGGTAGGCAGGGTGAGTAGTCAAAATAATTTGAGATGTTGCTTGCAGAAGTATGAAAGAGAGACCTTGGGATGGGATTAAAACAACTCACAAACATTAATATTGGCAGGTTAATCGTATACTCGCTGGTTTATCAGTAACTGCAAGAGATGCAGCAATAGTGAGCATTTGGGAGAACAGGCCTCCTGAGGTCTAGCACTTTGGATTAGTGCGGTTTGGGAGGATGAATGTTTGAGATGGAAAGGTTCATTAAGGCATGAAGCAGAGGAGGTGCTCAGCAAAGCAACCTGACTTCTTGTAGGAGACACTGGAGCTATATCAGAGTCAGCATGGCTGGACTTCATAAGAGAGGGACAGAGGGATCCAAGGCTCATGTTTTTAAACCAGCCATGGCGCTGTGTGACAGGGATGAACAGTCCCTCTGCAGTGTTCCAGCTGTGCTTCTGCTGCGACCAGTTCCTGCAAAAGGACCAGCAAAGAAAGTAAAATCAGAGAAGGAACTGAGACATGAAAGTGGAAGTTACCACAGCAGAACACATTGATCTGGTACAGTGCCAATAGTGAACACTGATCCCAACATGTATTTTTTTCCATCTTTCTATTGAGTTAGTACTCTATGGCTTTAATGTCTATTCAGCACAGTTCAGAGGTACTGCCACTTGCAATTGCATTTCACTGTGAAACCTGTGCAGACCAGGAAAGAACAGTATGGAAGAAGATAAATATTACATTTTTGTTCCATTTTGCCTCATGCTGTTCTTATTTTCACACAGGAGACTCAGGCATTAGAAATTCCCCTTTATAACATTGCTAGGGAAGCTGCAAGCTGTGCTATCAGAGAGGGCGTAGGGAAGAGGGCGTGGTATCAACATCTGTTAAGTGGAGGAACTGATGTGTTTGTTACCTGGGCATGCCCACTCAGAGGCAGCTATAGCTGAGCTCTTGTTCTTTTCTTCTGCAAAGAAGAGTGCATAGAAAGAGCTGGGAATGGAAAGTCAGTGGAAACAATTTGCAATTTGATTTGGGAAGCATCCTTTATATTTTGACGCCACCATCAATGTCTCCTGAAAGTGCTGTATCTGCTTTTCTTGTCATGGATGAGGATTTGTTCACAGAGGTTTGAAAGGGACTTGTGAGGGATCCACCAATTCCCAGAACAAACATTCATTACAACCAACCACTGGTACTGAACATGCAAGGAACAGTACAAGCTCATCACAGAAGAAGCTGTGATAGCATAGTCCCTGCATTTCTAGGATATTGGCTTATTTGATGATGCTTAAATGATCTCAGCAGAACACGCCCAGCATCAATGCAAAAAAAGATCAGCCAGATAAAGGTTCTGGATTTTCAGTTTTGCTACTCTTCTTCACTTTAACTAACTAAACACTCCACAAAACCTTTCTTTTCAAATATACCATTTCATAATGTTATTGGGCTACCAGCTAGGAGAGCAGCCTGATAGTATCACAATTGGACATGGAAGCAAGCGGGAGCAGGTAAAAATGGTACAGAAATACCTAATCATTTAAGAACTAGACAAATTTAATTTTTTAAAATTAGTTTTTCTAACCAGCTGGAACTTCCTTCAAAGTCTCCATGATGATTTAGTCCAGAATGTTGTCTGTGTCTTTTGATTATTTTTATTTTAAATGTTAGCTCTAATTTTTACAGTAACAAAATTAAAAGGATTATCCCCTGCCTCTCCTATTATTTTGAAAGATATTTGGTAAATATGTAATGCATTTTCTATGGGTATGGCAATTGCAAGAGACAACCTCTCAGTTCTTCTGAAAGCTAACTCCTAGCAGCTGGTGCTGCTAGCTGCAGTACTTACCATTTCTGAAAGGAGTTTGTCCATCTGATATCAAAAGGGTGGCTGATCCCAGGCAGACAGAACTCTGTCAGACTGAGGAAGTGTTTTCTCTCATGCCTCTTCTGTACCTTCAGCTTAAGTAACCATCCTACTCTGAGGCTGAGGTTAATGTTTACTTCGTATGATTTCTGTTGATTTCTGGTTTTTGTAGCAATTGGACAATGCTTAAAATGGGTGGATCAAATATTTCAGTCCCTCAACAGGAGAGGGCCCTCTGAATGGGAACATTCAGTAGCATGAGTGCTCCCTATTTTGGTACAGAGAGTGATGAAGGGAGTGAATATAAAATCTAACCCAGGTTTCAATTCCTGGAACACACACTGTTGCTTTAATATCAGAGCTTCTTCTGTGGTTATTCCTTTAGAAGCAGTGAGTACACTATTTGAAATTTTTAAACAGAAAACTCCCTAAAACTCAACACTAATTCAGACCTCAGCACAATGATAATAAATAACAATGGTTAAACTGCAGAAAGAAAGGACTTATTATCCTGCTAAAGAGAAGGCATGAAATACCATTTGTAATCATGACAGAAAAAGGGAAAATAATTGATCATCCTATACAAAGGCAGAAGAGTTTAGGGAGGGAAGTGATTAGATGCTGCAGTGGTCAGCAGGACTGGCAGCCCTTGAGTAGCACAGTCCAGAGGTGCTGTGGAGCACAGCAGTGGTGAAGTGTAGGACTGTGTGCTGATGTGCAGCAGAGTGCGGTGTGTCCTAGGCCAGTACACAGCTAGCAGATACAACTTCTCCTTTTTTTTTGAGCAGTTACTTATTTATAAAATGGGCTGAATTTTCAAACTGTCTACTCTCTCAGTATTCTGTCAAAGTCTTACTCTCTGTCTCTCTCCAGGGCTCTTGTATTCCAGCTCTCAGCACTGCATGTGTACTTGTTAACCCCTGTGTCATCCATGAGGCACCAGAATGTATTACAAGAACTTCCTCCTGATTTTGCTACAACTGATACACATGGAGAGTGCAGTCAGTTTGCTCCAGAGGATGCAAGCGAGAGTTTGTCTGTACCAAATGCCCAGGAGTCAGGGCTGATCCCTGACAGTCCTAGAGACAACCAGGACACACAGTTACTTGATATCAGCTCACAGAAAAAGAAGTTGTTATTCTACCTGGTGTTTGTTCATGTGCAGTGTTCACAATCAATACTAAGTCCTTTATAGTGTGATAGCATAAAGAGATGACATGAAAATTGTTTGCAAGAACTATGGCTATGTTTAATCCTCTCTTCATCCTACTCTTAATCCTGAGCAGAACTTTCTTATAAAGTAAGAAACATAGACACAAATCTTGCTGCTTTAAAATTATACCAATGGAGAAAGACTTGAAATCCAACTGATGTGTTATGCCTGAACAGTGGAAATTACTTATGGTGGCTTTTCAAAGCTTGGTGCAAAATGTCTTTTCTTCAGCAGCCTTCATCTCCACAGCCTGATGATGTTTCCTCTTAAACTGGCAGGTTTGGAATTCTTCTGTGATTTCAGAGGTTGACTTTCCTTTTGTTTCTGGGAGGAACAGGTAGACAAGAACCGCTGAAATGACCAGGACAGCAATAAAGATGAGGAAGCAAAAAGGACCAAGAAGCATCTGGAGATAAAAAATAAAACAAGATGAATGATTTCCTTGGCAACACTTGCCCCTATAGATTCTTGAAACTTGTTGATTTGTTCCTGTGAAATAAGGAATAGGGTCATTTTACAGAAACAATATTTATTTATCTTTTTAATCTCTTCTTGGGGCAGCAGATGGTTTCTGAAGTATTGGGAAGTGTTTTGTATAAATGGCCTCCATATGCTGTAGCAATAAGGGATTCCCAGTTTTGATCATCTACAAGTCATTTGATCCTACTCCCTGTCCAGATCAGCCTAGAAATCCAGATTAAATTGACAGAGTCAAAGAGAAGATTTGAATCAAATTACATACTACAGCAAAGGGGAAAATCATTCCAGTGAACATGAGGCCTAGCCAAATGACGATTCCACCAATTACAAAAGCGGAGGCCCTTGTTGAGAGGGTGAAGATTTCATTCATGACAGATGCAACGGCTCCAGCTGAGGAAAAAACAACATAAAAAAAGTGATAGAAACATTTTTGTAATTGATCATTTCCCATAGAAGTTACGTCAGTTCTGCTACTGTGGGAATTCTGTTGTGTTTTCAAGACATTTGTGGTTGTCATATACAACCCTTACAATACTAAAGGCTGCCATTTGAATTTGGAGACTTTAGTAACTACTAAAGGTAGTGTTTAGCCAGAGAACTTCCAGAGTAAATACTGGTCTTAGGTGAGTGAGGTTCTAACAGAGAGCTGTAAGTTTGGGTCTGGTGTTACTGATGTAGGCGATTAAGAGTGACATTAAGAGAGGACAAGCAAGGACACAGCAGTGCTAAGAAACAGATTATGCATGCTGTCAGGTGTCATTCTTTATTAGAGTAGGATTTTACAGCTAAGCTGAGAAAACTCTCATATTTTAGAAAAGCCTATCTCTGCCCTTCAGCAGAGATCAGCTGTTTGAACCTGTATGCACTGAATGGTATTCATACCGTGCAAAACAATCAATGAATTGATTAACCAGAATTTATTTGGTTTGAACCTGTAATCCAGTGAGAGAAAAGAGGGTCCTGATTCATCTGGATGTGAATGATACAATATAATTTGTTAAAGACATTGTTTCTTGGGTAATTAATTCATCAAAAGTTGAGATTCCCTCAATCTCAGTCTCAACTAAGCTGTTGATTTTCAAAGATGTACTCACACATTCTAGTTCTACTTCTATACATTTATGGCCTGTGCTTATCCCTGTGGTCCAAGCTTTCCTGTTGCTTTTATTGTTGTACTCACCTGGTCCTATTCCATAAGCAAAGATGAACAAAAAGATGAGAATAACACTGCAATAACGCAACCAGAGGAACTGATCCTAGACAAAGGTGAAGGGAGGGAAGAGAATGAAAATTACTTTTATAACTGCAGCACAGCTGATCCAAGCACAGGAGCAGCAATATTTGTGAAAAAGCCCATGGTGCTGAGCTGTGCAATAGATACTCTCTAGACCTACTTATCTTTCTTTACTGAACACAGTGGAAGGCCAGAAGCAGCTTGTGGTGTCACGTTTACAGAAGCGAGCCTGTATTTAGAAGATATTCTGACCTGCTGGTTTGGGCGTGAAAGCTCAGGCTGACTATCTGCTGTCCTGCACAGAGAATTCTGTTGCAGGTGCACTCCCGGAGAGACATTTGCTTACGCTCAGCAGAAGGCTTGTTTCAAGCAACACCAGTATCAGTGCCATCAGCGAATAACCACCACACAGGAGCATTCGACGTCCAAACCGATCGATTATGGAGCTCTGAGGAATAGGGAAAAATTGCCTATCACTGGAAGCATGGCAAAATCCAACTGTGAGCCATCCAACAAATCAAGCATTCTCCTTGAGCTCTTTTTACGTCAGAGAACACAAGTCTTATTGGTACCAAGTTTGTTATTTTATTGAATTCCTTCTAGACTCTCTAATTCTATGAATTACCATCACTGCCCAGCGTTGCAGCTACTTCTTAAAGGCTGTAATCAATGGAAGGGTGTTGCAACTCCATTTGAACGTATAGATACACACAAATATATGGAAATGAGTACACATATTTATGTTTGAACGACATTTCATAAGGGATTCTTATATGAAATTAAGATGAATGAAGATGGGAAGAAACACATGAAAGTTGGGACAAAATTTGCAGTGGGTGTTAACAACCAGTGTACAGAGTTATGCAGCATCACAGAAAAATTCTTTGGTTCATAAGGACAAGATTCATTTACTTTAAGGAAGAATACTTGATTCTTTAAACCCCAGGAAGCTCTGACTTACACAGAATATGATAGAGATGAGTTCAGAGATTGAAACTCCTAGAGATACATATGGGATTATGCTTTCCTGCAGGTTAGCTGTCTGAAAAATTTCTGAGGTGTAGAAGGTGATCTGGGAAATAAGAAAAATAAAGCATAGTAAATAGATGTGATATATGCTTATCCAGCATCACTTAGAACTAGATTTGTCATCACTGCAAAAACAGCAATACATTATTGGGGTTTAGGAGAGGTGACATAACTGCTCCAGATGTGGGAAATCAAAACGTTAATGGCAATCAAGAAAAGGGATTTGTAAGTCTAGAAAAAAAAAAAAAAGGAGGAAGAAAAAAGTAGTTGAAAAGAGCATATTGCCTGTAAGGTTTGGGAAAAGGTGTCGTTTTGGCATAAAGGAAAAGGGAAGAGACAAGACAAGAGAAAGAAAAGCAAATCTCAGTCTCAGCAGACCGTATATTGTCATCCAAACAGTTGATTCTGTTGCCCTTTTCCAGCTGCTAAACAGAAGCTGCTCATCTGCAGAGTCCCTGAGGGAATGGGCACCATTTCCCTGCCAGCAGAGTGCAGAAGGAATTCCAATGCTGGCACTGGAACGAACCACCTCCAGCAGAGCGCACAGGCTGAACCAGGACTTATGGAGAGAGACCCCCCTAGACAAGTGATAAAATGAAGGGGAATGACTGCCAGCTTGGGCTGCATTGGGCTCAGCCACCTTTATGTGGAAACAGCTGAAAGGATATTACTTAATGGATAAATGTCCTTTATCAAATGAAATTAAACCGGATGGCAATAGCTGGCCATCTTCTACTGCAGAAGTCAAAGAAAGTGGTGCTGCATTGCTGCAAGACTTAGGATACTTGTAACCCTTTCCTCTATAGACTCTTTGGTCGTACCACCAGTGGAGTGAAGGCAACAGTGCTCTTGCAGGAACTTAAGCTGAGTTGGATCTCTTGTATTCCCACCTTAAAAGCTCCCTTAAAGGTATGAAGAATACTGGGGTTGATAGCACAGGTCTCAGGCAATGTGCTCTGTGTGAGGAGAAATAATGTAGCCCCAGAGGAAAGGGACAAGTTGGCATTGTGGCACTTTGGAGACTTAACAGCAGACCTAAGCATGGAAATAGGGACCTAAGCATGGAAACAGCAGACCTAAGCATGGAAATACTCAACTGCACTCAGGCCACAGAGCTGTAGACTCAGTAAAAGGAGGAGCATGGTACACAGCTGTGGGTACACGGATCGTTCTCTCAGCACCTCTAGGACATTCATGATTTTCGTGCCTTTTGTTACAGCCTTTTCCTTCATCAAGTCATCAAATTCTGTGTGATAGTTCCCTTCTCCCCAGAGTTGCTTCATGGCTATAGAAGAGACAGAATGAAACATACTCCTCCATCATCTGATCCACTCATAATTCTGTGTTTTTCAACTTTTAAGGACACTAAACACTTGCAGTTGAGTCCATGCTTTGATTCATCAGTTACTGAGCAAAGGACTGGAAGGAACATCACTTACTGGAACATGGTGAAACTTCCCTGGAAAATACTGTAGCAGTTAGGGGTAGATCTTAAATATTCCTGATGACTCTGCTTGGTCTGGAGGACTTTAATCATGTAATTATCAAGAAATCTGTAGCTGGCTAATAGAAAAGCCAATTCCTGCTGTTAGCTTCACTTTCCCAAAAGTTATGATTTAACAAAATAAGGATCTAAAGTTTTATTTTACCTTTCAAGCAACCAGCTTTGTCTTCTTTTTGCAGCAAGAGATAGGGCGGGGACTCAGGAAAGAATGGCAAAAAGAGCAGTTGAATCAATGCCACCAGTCCAGAGAAGGACAATAGCACATTCCACATGTCTTCAGTTCCTAAAAGATCTCTATGAAAGCATATTAGAATCTATTTTTAGTCCAGTAAAATTACAGTTTCTAACTAATTTTGTATTTTCTAAATTCTAGGCTAGCTAAAGAGAAACAAAATACATACAGTCCTTGAAAAGTTAAATTGAAATAGATGATGTTTAGGTTAGGGACAGGAAAATAGATTAATACTTTATTTCTTCTGCAAGACTGAGATTTTTCTTAGAGTTTGAATAATTTCTGAAGGTCAGAATATTCTCACAACAGCCTTTTGAACCAATACTGCAAGTCTGCATGAGGTTATCAAGAAATTAGCAAAATTTTCAGATCTCACAAATTTACTAAGAGTCTTTACATACAGTCTTTTCTTATTAACTTTAGCAGAGAGAGTGCACCTCCAGAGATGGAGTCATCCTTCTTAAGGGACAGGCCTTTCTCTCCCCAGGGAGTGACATGGAAACCTCAGTGACTTGTATGGGGTAGATGCCTCCTTTTTGATTGCTGTATTTAGGCAAAATGAAACCCCACCCTCGGTGTATGTCTGTTTCTAGGACTGGGAGAACACCACTTCCCTGCTATATAGAAGAAAAGTAAATATAAAACAGGCTGAGAAGGGGTAGCACAAGCACCTTAATCCAAGAATTCTTGCTACGGTTTTTCCTAGGGCAAGAAACACTGTGGAGGTCACATTTATAAATCCACGCAACTTCTTAGGTGAGATCTCTCCAGCATACTGAACATGGGCATTCATATGTATTCCTAAAGGGAGAAGACAGGAGAGTGCTAAAGCTGTAGAAAGAAAGAGAGAGGGTCCCTTTTCAGTTCCCCTTCAGCTCTCTCCTCTCTCTTCTGAACTCTTTCCCATGTATCCTCTGCAATAATAGACTGAAAGTGTACCTTTTACTTTAAGCAAGATGTTTAGCTAATCCATCAGATCTCTCTACAAGACCTCTTGAAGGCAAAGGACAGCTTCTCTTACCTTGCCCCAGTCTGTTCCTTTTTCCACTAGGTTACAGCACATTCCTGGGTACTCCCAGCAGGAAGATTTCTGCATCCACCCCAAAGAAGTCACATTAACATGGAGTAGCGGGGAGTCCTACCAGCACCGATGCCCTCGAGGAAGCGCCCAACCAGGATCATCTCAAAGGACTTTGCTCTCCTACTGAAGCCAGTGTGCAGCGTGGCTGTTATTAGGACCACATCGTTGAACAGGAGACATTTCTTCCTGCAACAGCAAACAACACGTGGATATGACCCATGTTTTACTTTTTCTTCTTTGACTAATGTTTCACTGTTCTCCTCTGGATTTACAGACTGAAGCCATGGTTTAAACCCATTGCTTATAGGACAATCAAATCTGGTTATGAAAAGGCATGAAGTCTTTGCAGAGGAGTGGAAAGAGAAAAGCTAGATTCCTCTTACTCGCTGTATGAGCAAACCATGAGGCTGAAGGAAACTCCTGCAGGGTAAAATGTTAGCAAAAATACAGGAATTGTATGTCAACAAAACCTGTGACAAGGGAATCAGAAATATCTGCATGTTCTTGTTTCTCCAATGCACCCAGGTGTAGTTTTACATGCTGGGTAAATTCTGTGGCAGCAGAGGGCAGTGAGATTCTGGTATCCCTTCTATTAGTTGAACAATATTTAATAGCTTCCCCCGTTGCAGCCCTGGATAGCAAGATGCTGGGAAATATACTTACTTTCCAAATTTTGCAGTCAGGTACCCACTACACAGACACCCTATCATCCCACCTATGCAGTACACAGACACGATCAGGGACCACAGTAACATCAGGGTCTCCTGAGGCAGCACAGAACCGTATCGCTCCAGCCAAGTTTCGTTGATAAACTTCTGAATGTACTGGGACAGAAAAAGAGATTTTCGTTCCACCAAGGCACTAATCATAATGTTCCTCATAATGTTTACAATTTAAAAAAACTAGATTAATAGTCATGACTAAAAGTGTGACTATAGGACACTTGTTTGCAATTAGGATTGATATTTCCTCTCATACAGCCTAATAGTATAAGAAAATCTTTCAAAAATTAATTATACTCCTTAGTGTGTTGAATCCAAGCTCTCCTACACAAAAAGTTAGGACCTTTTATTCATTATAGTAAAGTGCAAATGTTCTTGTGGCCAGTAATGGATATAAAGAGAAAAGGGTTGAGCTGAAGGCTGACTCCATCCGCTAGATTTAATTATTTTTCTCCATGGCATAAACTTTAAGGAGGTATCTCAATATGTTGTTTCCACAAACTTTGTGGGAAGTTGTCTTTGGAGCACAGCTCCTAGCAATCATGAAAACTTTGACAGGACAGTTTGGCATTGGAAACAGCTGGGAATAAACTGACATAACAACACCTAAGAGCTTTTGTAGAGCATCTGCAAAGCGTAAGGCCTAGGACCATGAGGAACATTTAGAGATGTGATTTTTTTTCTCCAGCTTTGCTTACCGGAGAAGTGTAATTTATCACAGACATTTGAAAACCAGCGAGGTGGGTTCCACCAATTCCCAGCACCATAATCATTAGCAATAGCCTCCGATATTGAACCTGCCAAAGAGAATGAAACACATCCTAAATTCCTGATACCAGCACGCCTTTCAGACCATGAGATAATTTACAGGATCTTATATCTTCACATTTCTATGATTAAGAAACCTTTAAAATGCAAAAACCCATCTTGAATTTTTCATTAATCAACTTAATTTCATGGGAAATTGTTAAAATACAAATCTGTACATTCTGCTATGTTCCTCTCCTGGTTATTAGAAATCTGAAAAGATACATTCTCTAATTCTGTTAGTTCTGCTAACCACAGAAAAGAAAAATCATAAAAGCCTTGTTGAGATCATTTGTGTTTACCTTTGTACTAGAAAGAAGCTACAGCTTTCTCGAATCCCTCTTTGCTTTCACCTTTGCCTCCTCAGGGACAGTGTTCACCATTTTCCAGAGATGACTCAAGTCTGTCCTGTCAAAGCTTGTGTTTTTTTACATTTCACTTTTATCAGCCCCATATGAAATGACATTTTTAGAGGCGTTATCTGAATGACTCCTATTGGAAATGCTGTGTTTCTATGATGTACACTGAATTTCAGAGCATTCCTCACAAGCACATATGTTTTCAGGCATTTAGTCAGGTCACACTTTAACGTGATGAATATCCAAAAATTGTCCTTGACAGTGCAGAGCAGTGGAGTGGGAGGGGTTTTTGTGTTTTGCGTTTTTCACTATGTTCTCTATCTTTCCCCGAATTCCCTTCTTTCCTGGTTTCCTAGTCCTCTTTTAAACCTCTCACTGTTTTGCATTTCTAATGTATTTTCTGCAGGTGCCATTTAGTCAGTCTTATTGCTGAACCAGTGTTGTTGCAAGAACACGCTCTGTTGCTCATTTTAATTACAAGAAAGAATGACTCCCTTTGCTGTAATCTTTAAAGACCATGCTGCTGTTAGTGACCAGGGCTAGAACACAAGAAGTTGGATACTCACCAGATCTGAGAGGAAACCAGCCATTTCCCTGCCCGCTCTGAGAGCCCTTGTCAAGTCTGTCAGATGAGGGAGATGGGTTCCACACTGAGATAGTAAGAGCTTGGGATCATAGCACAGAAGTTAAATTCTAACTATGTGGCTTTTAGCAAATTGTGTCCTCCCCTGACACTGGCCAGGGCCTCTTCTTGCTGGTTTAATTATTCTGAGACCCAGATATGACAAGCTGATGACAACATCGGTAAATGTTTATCCTTCTTGAATTGGGAGTGCTCCCCCTTACTCACACTGCTAAAACACCTGCGTGTTCCTGTTGTGTGAGGAGTCAGACAGTGCTACCATCTTCCCTTCTGGGGAGCAGAGTCCCTCTTCACCTCTCTGACAAGCAGCTTAGGCAGGCGATGTTTTCCTCCCTTCCAGTCTACAACAGGCCTTTAGAATTGTAGCTGAGCCATAGTGCCTCTTCTTGACTGCTAGAAGATTAAAAATTGCTTGAACAATTTCCCAGATGCAGGAAACAAAATGTTGGAATATTGGCATTTTGTGTACTTGCTAACACCCAGTTCTTTATAAGGGTCAGAGTTTTTCCGGAACCACTCAGAAGCCTCACTCTTTCCTCTCTGTAACAGTGGAATTGACCCACTGTGTGCCAGAGCGAGATGCCACATCTCAGTGGGCAAGGAGCTGATGAGCCTGGAGGAACTAGAGGGGAAAGGAAGATTTTTCTTAGAAGTTGAGGATGGAAGGAAGGACACACATGGCAGCTCTGGACCTCTCTGGAGAGGTTTCTAAACACTGTCTGTGGCCAGTTTTTAACGTCTGGTTGATCAAACAGTCCCTGCAGAGCCCTGTTCCTCTTGCCCCTCTTATCTGTGTCCTTCCTAGAATACTCCTACTGCTGTCTCATTTTCATCTGGCCTCACACTATTGTTCAGTGCTGTACAACGGAAAAAACAAGCCTTAAATGCCTAGTATAGTTTTTATTTCTTTTCCTAAAGAGGACAAGATGCATCCTTCCACCTGGGATTTGAACACTACAAGAAATGTGCTTTTCCCAGACCCAGTATGGAGCTCAACCAATACCCTGGACTTCGAGGGATTTTGTTTTCAAAGATGGATGGATGCCCTGTGTTGCACTTGTGTGATCCTGGATCCTACACTGCAGATTCACAAGTACTTCTTCAACCTTTATTCCCAATCCATAATAGTTTATGGCAGTGTTAATGATTTACCACGCTTCCCCTCTTGTGGACTGCCTTTAGTAAGAGGAAAGAAGTAACAGGCTGAACACAATCATGCTGTAGAAAGACATGTATAAAGAAATGAGTTTTTAATGTCTTGTAAGACAGCAAAAACTTCCTCATCGGGAACCAGTAAGCTTGAGAAAAACCAAACCAAATAAAGATCTTTAAAATAATCAAGGCCTTACCTAGTATTTTCTTTTCAAAACACTTCAAATGCTTCTTTTTTTTTTCCATGAATTTTTGACCAGAAGAAGAAATGTATGTTGGTTCTTAATATGGTACTGTGCAATCCATGATCTAAAGCCTTGAAACAATAAACTTAATCTAGATTTTTTGGTAGTATGATGATTGTCATGGGAGGGATGGCTGTTTTGGGGAAGTCCCCTGCTCCTGGCATTAGCTTTTGGCACTGCCACAAATACTGCTGGAGGACAATGTGAAGATAAAATAGCAGGAGCCCTACGGCTGTGAAAGAAATTCCCACTCAATATTCAGATCCTTTTGCAAAATTTATTGTGCAGCATCTGCATCAGTGGGTAGTGAAGATCTCATCTCCAGAACAAGACAGACACTATTCCTCGACCCCAACAACACCGCCCCAAAGATGGGCTCCCCTCTGTCCTTGACTCTTCATTCAATGAGAACCAATCCAAGCACAATCAGAAGGATGTGTTTTCCTAGTTACTGCTTTTTATTTCCTTTTCAGAAAACTGTAAAGCATGAAGAAAACCAAAAAAGTGTCATGTCATATAGCAACGAACACAAATGTGAAACCCTTTTTACCAGGTTTTATAATGAAAATGTGAAGTATTCAGAGGCTTGGAGAGAGAAGCAAACACTCACACATACAGATTAAGTTCTCCAGTAGAGGTGTCCTTCTTTTCTATCTCGGCTGTACCAGTTACTCTCAGGAGCTCAATTCCACGGAAACCCAGTGTTCTCCAGGCTGAAGGCACGCTACATAGACATTGCTAACGAACAGGGGGTCCTGCCACTGTGGATTTGCTCGCTCATGGTTTCCTGCTGCTCTGCCTTCTTTGCTCATTACTTTCTTTCAGTGCTGACACAGCCCTGTTTTTCCCAGTAGAAGAAACTCCAAAATTGTAAACGTGGGGGGAACATTGCATATTGATTCTGCCCGCTGATAGGCAAGGCACTCTTCTTCCACTGGATTAAAGAGCTAAACACTTATTTTCGTGTGGACAGAAGCTTCTTCTCTGGGAAAGCTCATCAGCACTGACTTGTTAATAGGAGCAGATAATTTCAGTGTCAAAGCTCGGTCTTCTTTGCAGGTCTGCTGTACCTCTAGACCTTCCAGAATCACTTCTTCCAACTGTGGAGTCCTGGTTTTGCCAAGAAATTAGCAGATCCTGTGTTTTCTGTTTACAACTGCAAGCTTGGAGGGACTGACAAAAATCTTATTTTCTCTATAGACCATGTTTAATTTTTTTTCTGCAGAGGAATTAATTCAGCTCATATTTTAGGAGCTGGAGAGAACCACTAAGTTCATCCTGCACTCTGCACTGCAGGTGAATTTTTGGTGGATCTATGGATTCTCTCTTGCTTAGTGAGGCTTTTGGGCACTGCAGTAATAAAAGAGCAAAATACAAAGTGGAGAGTTTGCTCTTAAAGCCTAGTAACAGTCATCACTGAGCAGTTACTCTGCTGTAGGGCTGCCTGTCCCTTCTTTCCACGGTAGTTCAGGCGGTTGAAGTCCTCCATGACCTGCAGCATGGTCTTTCCTTTTGTCTCTGGCAGCACCAGGAATACAAAAATAGCCATGGACAGACAGTATGTCAGGAAAATGATGAAACAGAAATTACCAAGACCTTCCTACAGGAAAACAAAGAGACAAAATGTGTTTATAAAAATTAATCTTGATTTCTTTCTCTTATGTTATAGAGTTTCTGGGTTTGTATTTACTAAAAGAACTTGGTCAAGGACTTAGTTGCTATAAATCCTGCTTCAAATGACATCTGACAGTGTTGGTGCTTCTATAACTGTGTCTGTGTTCCCAGCGTCACTCTAACTTCTGTAGAGTTAGAAGCATTTTGTGGGTTTGCTACACTTCAGTAAATACCTAGTTAAAAAGGAAGAGGCCATCAGAACGGCAATTAATTTGGGCTCTGTCCATTGCATGAAGTGTTGATAAGAGAAGCATGCTGTGGGTTCAGGAGGGGTCTAACTTCCTCTGAACTGAAACAAACACCCTACTTTGCTTACCACGATGAAAGGGAACAAAAGTCCAAGGATGAAGAGTTGGATCCAGTTTGTAACACCATTAAAAACATAAGCAGCTGGTCTGTATGACTGAATAAATATTTCCGTCAGCAAGGGGCATAGTACTCCAGCTGAAAAAAATATTGAAGGAAAAAGGAAGCTTAGAAATTTTGCAAGATGCTTCTGTACCTCATACTTCATTTTGCTGCATAAGTTCATGGCTTTAAGTGGCCTGGAAGTGTCTGAGGTGGTGCTTGGCTCTTCAGAAAAAAGGCAGGTAGGAATGCAACAGGAAATGAATTTTACCTCCTACTCTAGTAGGGAGGGAAATATCTATGCCTGCACTGAATCAGAGGTAGGGATTCATGCCTACTGTGGAACAGCTTGCCTGGGATCTCTCCTAAAGGCTGCAATGAGGAAGGAATGTGTGGGTAAATGAAACCATTCCAGTAGAAAATACCAACCTGGCCCAATGCCAAAGCTCATGATGAAAATAAAGACAAGTGCAACAGAGCAGTATGGTACCCAGAAAAAGGAGTCCTGTGGTAGGAAATGAAAAGCAAATAAAATCAGAAATTAAAATTTTATTTATCTAGCTCCATTACAAATGTTCATCCCTACTAAGTATGCCAATGTTTAACATAGATCTATTTCCTCTACTTCCAGAAATGTCATGAGATAGCCTTGGCAGTGATCTTGGTTGTCTAAAGCTACTATCTTTAATCTGTATGTACATGGCTGGGAACAGATGTCTATTAATATGATGGTTGGCCCCAAAAATACTTCTTCTCACTAAAAAATGATCTGTGGGGAGGGAAATAGTCATGATATCTGTCATACAATAAAACATGAACACAGTTCTAATGCATCAGTGAGGTCTTACCTGCAGTGAGAGTGTGACTGTGAGGAGCCCTAGAGCCAAGGCCATCACAGTGTAGTTTTTCCACAGCAGTGTCTTCCTCCCTGCACGCTCAATGAGGAAACCCTGCAAGCAGGAGGACATGCTGCCAGCTCCGAAGGACAGACTGAAGGCAGTCACCGGTGAGCTGCTCCAGTGTCTGCCTTCACTGGCCAGGCAGGAAATCACTGGAGGACTGGGGACTGGGATGTGGCGCCCTTATGGGAGAGTGAGTAAAGGCATTTGGGGGGCCTGAGCAGGACCAGGAGCTGCAGGGAGGAGCAGGATGTGGGGAGGTGCAGGGCTGCAGGGAGCATTGCCTGGGCAGAGGAGGTCAGAGGTGGCATTCTGCAGGCAAAGGAGAGCCAGGCAGGAGAGCAGAGTGGGAATGCTTACACTGTTAAATGCTGTGATTCTTACAGCCTGAGTCTGACTGACAAATGACATCTGCCCTTCCTCCGGGGTGGGGGACTGGGACTCCCAAGACTGGCTCAGAATGGGTTATGATTTTGACAATAAGACTCTCCACTCTTCCCAGAAACGGAATAAAAATGCCCATCTTTGCAGGGTGTGGGGAGAGGACTTTATGTGATCAGTTCCATGGTTGATTTGTTGCAGAAATTTGATTCTTGAAGCTCCATTTACAGTATTTCTAAAGATCAAAATGAATGATGTATTACAGCAGAACAAAATTCAGCTGAAAAGCCACTTACACACAGGACTGTGGAGAGGATCTCAGTGGTCCCAAGCCCCAGGGAGACATAGTGGGTTTGAGCAGGGGGGATTCCAGCCTTTGTAAAGACATTGTATGCATAAAAATAAACCTGGAAAGAATAGAAATTTGTGAATGCTGTACACATGTGGCCATGTTTACACTAGCTTCTGCCTTTTTGGACAGAAGATAACTAACTAGGCCTTAACAAAATAGAAAATCATCTTATCATAACAGGATAATCCACAGAAATGCCTTCAGAAAACACTTGCTAAAACACAGTTCTCGACTTATCCCAGGTCCCAAACTTCCATGGGAAAAGACTGTAATAACCAGTAACAACAGATCCCTCCTTACAGGCACTGTTGCAGTCATTCACAACTCCTTGCAGAGGTCACTTTTGCTGAGAAGCTTGTCAGCAATGCAGAGAGCAGAGCAAAGCACTGCACGTACCACGTTGGCCCCAATGAGCTGCATGCACGAGGCGACGAGGAAGAGAGTGATGAGCTGCCAGCGCACGGCTCTGTCACGGAGCAGATCCCAAATGCTCTTCGCCTTCTCCCCACGGATGGCTTTTTGCTCTGACATCATGTCATCTATTTCTGCCATATGGTCCCCGTCTCCCCAGAGCTGCTTCACAGCTGGAAGGAGAGGAGGAGAGGTGACCGAGCTCACCAGCACAGACATAAATCCAGAAGATTATTTCCTGCTTTGCAGAGTATCTTATTAGAACTTCATGCTCTTTTTGTGTGAACTTCTTAGAGATCTGGGCTCAGATATGACATAGATCCAGATCACTGCTGTTTTTACCCATAAATCTTAATCGTGACCTCATCTTTGGCCTATAGCTGCTGACAGTCTTTCAATGTAAGTCACACATAAATTCTTACCAATCCTTTCCTGAATACCCTCCTGATAAAGGTGCAGTTCTAGCGAACACTCCAAAACACAGTCAAGGTAAAATGACTCCTACCTATAAAAAACAAGTTTACATCCAAGGAGTTCTATCTTTTGATAGTTAAATACCCACAGTGACTGTTACTCAGTTTCTGTCAGTAGCTGCTGTTAGGGTTACCAAAGAACTGGAATGCTTACAGGTACAGCACGACAGTACAGGGCCTCTCTTTCTCACACAGAGAAGGAACTGTATCTATACTCTGACTGTACAGGGCAGAATCTGCATTGATGGAAATATAAGCTGTGTGTGACCACATCCCTCAGAGGACCATGGCAGAGGGTAAGGGAAATACTAGTGCCAAGAGAGCACAAATATCCAAACAGAAGTGGCTGACTTTCATTAAAGCTGAAGGTGATTTCAGAGCCAAAAGACCACAAGTCTTTTTCGCACCTGTACCTCTCTTCCAGGCTCGTCTGGGGCTTAACAGTATTTTCCCCTTTTTCCTGAAATGAATGATTTATGGGCCATTTCCTCACCTTTGATGCATCCTTCCTTGTCCTTTTTGTCAATGAGCAGATAGCGGGGAGATTCTGGGAAGAATGGGAGGGTGAGAAGCTGAACAAGGGCAGGAAGTGCATTGGCTGCCAGGAGAATTGGCCAGAGAGCCTCCACTCCAAGAACTTCTCTGGAACAAAACCAGCAGAGTGAGGGGCTGAGGAACCATGTGTGCTGGCTATGTGAGCACATGCAGACACAGTGTCATCCCTCAGCCCTGCTGCATGTGTCCCAGCAGCTCCCTCCCAGGAGTCTTCAGCAGGGAGTGCAGAGGGTCATTGCCTGCAGCACAGGAGTTGCACGGTGTTGGCTCCTGCTGCTCAGTGCTGGGCACAGAAGGCCACCTGTATCCTCCTGCAGCAGCTGAGGGTTCACAGGGACCAACAGTCCCAGCACAAGTGCTGAAGGAAGAACCTGCAGGGGCTGATCCCTCTGCTTCTGATCCAAATAGGCTCACGTTACAATTATTACAAGATCTATGAGTTATTGGCCTGGTACCGACTGCCCCAAATAGCAGCCTCTGGGCATAAGCATGCATTGATATATGCACATATTTTAATAACAGAAAAAATTGAGTATGTTTCAGACTCTCTTACCTCAGACCCAGAGCAAATCCTACGAATTTTCCAGCAGCAATGGAGGTAGAAGCTGTTATGGCAATCAGCCCGCGGAGCTTCCGTGGAGCACATTCCCCAGCATACATGATATGGATATTCAGAGCTAAACCTGCAGTGACCAAGGACTGTTAGGGCAATGCAAATCCACAGAGGTCTGATGTTTTGGGGGGGGACCACTATGGACTGAGCCTATAGGGGTCGGCTCTCAGATGCCTTTTTATCTGTGCTGAGGATGTGGCTGCCTGACACGAAGCACATGCCCCATACCGTGGCCTTGTTCCTTTGCTAAATATTTCACTAAGTAAGTACTGGCCCCTGGGAAATCTGTCCTTTAGCAGCCTGGCCTTCTCTTACTTTGTTTCCTACAGCCACATATACAGACAGGACTGTGGTTACTTCCTTTAGTCTCAGATGACATATTTCAGTGGCTATTCAGATGCTATGTGCTTTATTTTCTGTTTGAAACCACCAAGTTGGCAAATGCTGCACATTCTGTTTGCTCAGTGAATTAATTAATATTTATACTCTCTATTTTTTTTCTGGTTAGTATTATCTTTATCCAATTGCACAGGGATCAAAAGCACTGGCAGAATGTAACCATCTGAGGCATCTGGAAAGTAGAACTGAAAATTCTAATTGAATTGGCTTGAAAACCATTCCTGTGTCTGTAAAACGGAGGGCAGCATCAGCCACGGCGAAAAGCAACAGGAGCAACAGAGGCCAGTTCTCTTTTGAGTGAGCATGCTTCTCTGAAATATTGCAAATTTGGGCTTTTTCAGAAGTTGGCAGTACTTTTTATATGGACTGGATGTAAAGACAGAAGAAAGAGAAATGGAGGTGTCAGATATTACGAATTTAATTATGTTGGTGGTTTCTTATTTAGTTAAAAATGCATTCAACAATCACGTTCTCTGCAGAGTGTAGTAAAAATCTGTGATCTATTTACTCAGGTAAATCCTTGTGACCCTCAGTCACTGCTCTTCCCACTATTTAATATCACAGATAGGAATGCCAGTTTACCTCCACACACTCCACAAAATAACCTTCCAGCAATGATCATCTCAAAAGATCCACATAGCCGGCTGAGTCCCATCAGAGCTGCACCCAGCAGAGCAGGGATATTGGAAAACAGCATGGCCTGCTTCCTGGAAATAATTCAAATTAATGTGAGCATAAATACTGCCCTTGAGTCATTCACAGCATGACACGAGTGGCATGAATTGTACCATGGTTACAGACTCAGTGCCGGCTTCTGTATCAGCTGCAGTTAAGTAAATGGGAAATGGCAGTGGGAAAACTTTGTCATGGACTGATAAGTTAGTTGAAGCTCTTGATGCCTCTAGTGCAGTCAATATCTACAGTGAAGAACAAGCTTTGTGAGTAGTCTTTGAAATTCTCTTTAAAATACATGTACTTCTTGTATGACTTCCCCGGACAGGATTTGCTTTGGACTTTACAAGGGAGAGGGTATGATTTTCCTTGTGATCACTGGCAGATTTTGCCATTCTGTTTCTTCACTATACTGGTCTTTCACTGGAAGCCCTGGGCTGCTCAGAATGCCACACTACAAGCAGTGTTTCTCCCAAGACACAGTTTCTTATTCTGCAGTTGTGAGTGTAGATAGAAAAACTGGTGTAATCACTCTTCCTACCTTCCAAATCTAACAGATAAATATCCAGCAGACGAGGAGCCCAGAAGCCCGCCAATGCTGTAAATGGACACAATAAAGGACCACATCAAAGTGATCATCTCTGCACTGGGAGGAGAGCCGAATCTCTTCAGCCAGGTCTCACAGATGAAGGTTTTGATGTACTTTAAAAGAAAGAAAAACAAACAATGGACTCAGTCAACATGTTTTTGCATAATTGCACCACTTTTTTAATTCGCTTAACCACTTACTGCTCTTTTGAATACATTTTCATCAATAACTTGATTGAAATCTTAGTCCCAATGAAATAAATGGGAATTTTGCCATTAACATCCCTGGAGCTGATATTTTAGCAATGAGATCCACTGAATAAATATATCAGTATTAAATATCAACTGTGAGCGCCAGTAAGGGAATGGTGGGTGGGTCTTCTGTTCCTGTGCTAAACCCTGACTGTTTTGCTACCCGATCTTTTCCTGCCATTCCCTCTTGTCTGTGGTAATAGTATGAGCTGAGTGTCCTTGGTACCACTCAAGATGACAAACACCTTCCCCAGTTTTCCTTTTCCAGCTGCAGATATCAGTGCTGACCCAGCTCTAGAGCTACAGTCCTTCCCTGTCCTATTTCACGTTACAGCCACTTGGAAATAGTGTGTGTGGTAAAGCACATGGTACAAGGGACTCCCTGAGAGATGGAGAGAGGAGAATGCCCTGGGAGCATTTCAACTCAGTACAGGGAAAATGGCTGATTTAATGGATATCGTTCATCCTTCCCTTTCCCAGTTCTGTCACATCAGACAGAAGTTCAAACCCCATTAAACACAAGAGCAGTAGCAGCTACTCTTAGAACTAAGAAACCATGATAAGTCTAATTTTGAAAGCAGAAGTAAAAAATTTAGCCATTGCGTATAGAGGCATGAATGCCTGAGAACAGTGAAATCCTGGTAGCTCACTCTTTGAGCTCTCCACGCTTACCTCAGCAGGAGAATTGATAATGGAGACCTGCAGTCCATAGTGGAAGGCTCCAGTAATGCCCAGGACAAAAGCCAGGAGAAAAAGGTTGTAGCTCATTTTCTTGCAGGAAATAAAAACAGCAAACAAACTGGTACAGCTATTCAGACACGCCTCCAAATGTCCTGTGTTTTCCTTGGGAGCTCTAACAGTTTGAGCAATGCCACAAACCTGCCTCCTCCGAGACCAAGGAGCCGGCAATAGGAAACCACAGCTACTAAAGCACAGGACAGTGAGAACTCTGAGCAGAGACAAAGCTCACAGATGTCTCCCAGAATGCAGTTACACACTTCAGTGCTTCTCTCTTCAGCTTTGGCCATCTTAATCTGCACTGTCATAGGTAACTAGCTGTGGGAGCATGGTGCAATGTGCAATCACTTTGTGAACAATTACATCTGTTTGTCCTTTCTCCTCCTCCTTTCCCACTTGTTATCTCACATAAATGAATATTTTGCTCAGTGACTTGGCTGAGACTAGATAAACATTTGGGGATTGAAGGACATTCCTGGTTTCATAGTTTATTCACCCTTGCTTAGAATTATCTGATAGGAGGCTTAAGAATACAGGACTGCAATACATGTACCTCAACCCCTCTCACTGCTTCCTATTACCAACTGTCCTAGGGATATTCTGGCCAGCAATGATAGCATGATGCTGCATCTCTATGCCTGGAATATTTAATATTCAAACTCTGACTGCCAAGCATTTACAAGCTAATTTCTAATCAGGGGAATGTCATTGCTTGAATGGGCATCAAACATCTCCATACTAACTTGCATACAAAGGTAGTCATCCCTGCTTGCAGTCTAGGTCTTTCCTGATGCTTTCTTTGGTTACTTTGGAAAAAGTTCCTTTTTAAATAGAGAAAGAGGAGCCTGAGGTAATATTTCAACATGTCATTTTGTTCTTTCTTGGTGTTTACACTCCCTTTGGTTTGTCATGAAGTTCTTGCTGTTTGGTTTGTTGTTACTGTGTTGGTTACTGATGAAGCTGAGGATAGTTGGTGAGCTGTGTGCTCCTGCCAGGTCTCTGGGCATGCTCTGGCAGCAGCTGTGGGCAGTAAGAGCTGCAGGAGATGACTAAAGGACAACGAGAAAAGCACTGATAGAAGTCGAAGTCCGAGGACTGGCGCAAACTAGAGTGGACTGGCTTGGACTCCCCAAGTCATAGGCTGGATAATCAGTTATCACGTGTAAAGGAAAAGTTCCTGAGTGCTACCTTGAGCCTCAATTCAGCAAAGACTTTCTAAGCCCAACTTGTCCAAGCCTGACAATGCCTATGCATCCAACTCTTGAATTATCAGTTGACGGATCAATTGACTCTTTAAGAGTAATGGTCATTGGCCGAAAGTCCAAGTGTGTATCCCTATAATATATGGCAGATGCTAGGAAAGTTTAATGTCAGTTTTAAATCCTGACTGTAAAATCTTTAGTTTTATCCATAATTTTTAAAGGGCATCTTTACCTAGCAGTGTCCAAGATGGTTCTGTTAAAAGGCTTTTACAAGTTATTCAAACAGCTGAGGGGGGAATTCCTTCTCCTAGTGAGTGGCTGCCCTTGGCAGTCCCCAGGCTAGGATGATGCACGTCTTTGGAAGAATCCCAACCCCAGCGGGGTTGCAAGTGAGAGCTGGCTTGTGCAGAGGAGCAGTGTTTGAGGACAGCAGCAATACTAGTTTTCTCTAGTGCTGATGGTTATTAATCAATCCAAGAGTGCACAATTATTTGATTTGCAAACAGTAGTATCAACTGTGAGTCTCTGAGGATCACTTTTCAAGACATGGTTTTGCCTAACACTTCACATGATAAGAAAATGTGAACAAGTGTCATAGATTTTTCAGTTGAAGGTGTTTTAATTCAGTATCGATTAACCAACTTGTTAAATGCTTTAATTAAATTTTAACAATTTAGACCACCTGAAATGTAACTACTGTTTGTGTTTGCTTAATCAGTTTATAGACTCCTGATTTCAGGCCAGTCAGAAAAAATGCTGGAAGTTGGAATTAATGTTTTCTGCCACATGTACTCACAGGACTGGCTCTAAAAGTCAGGACCTTGAGTAAATGTGTATCATTTCTAAACAAGCCTGTTTCATACTGGCAGGTGCAGATGGCCTCTGTCCTTCCAGGGCTCTGGGAAAAGGCACAGTCCTGACTCATGGGAGTAGCCACAGAACTGGCCAAGGTGAGGACCTCTGGGCATTGGAGGACTTCTCTCTTCTCTGACCTGCATGTTCCAGCAGGGTGTGCCAGGCCTCTCCCTCTGCCCAGGCAGTCTCTTCAGTCCATCCCTGCTTCCTACCCTGCACGGTTCTTACTGATCTGCTTCCCTTCTTCACTCTTCTCTGCTTCACTTCTGTCTCTTGTCCTTTCTCTGGTCCTCACCAAAGGAAAGACAGAATATTTTGCTACCATCATGATGGTAGTGGCACTTTTTGCTTTGCCTTTGTGTTTTACTCTTTCCATCTGCCCCTCACTGCTCTCTCCAAACTATAGTAATGAAAAGTATCTCTTCACTTCCCAATTCTATGGAGTCCTGCTCTTGACTGTCTTGTCTCAAAATCCTGCATACTTCAAATCTCAGTGTTTTCCAAGAGCAGAGGTAGCTGCTCTTGCCCATGTCTATACATTAATGACTTGTAAAATAGCAGCAACCACAAAGGAACAAAAGTTTACTTTTATTTTTCATATGTTATAAACTTTGGGTAGTGAAAGAGAGTTCTTGCACAGACTCCTCTTCTGAGAAATAGATCTGCTGCTCCACTCATGCCCAGCATGACAGTAATACATTCCAGAAATGTTTACAATCTTTTTATTCAAAAATGCTGTATTTTTCTTAAAAATGTAGTTAAAAAATACACTGAAAGAAATTTTACATACTTATTTTGAAAATGTACGTATTCTTCTTTGTTGCAAACATGAGCAGTGCTGTGACTTTCATACAAACAAAGTCAAAAGAAAAGAGGTGGCTTGATTATGACTTTCAGAAGAAACTGGAAGAAACTTAAGGAGTCAGGCCAATGCCTGTGAAAGGCCATATTAAATGAGGAGTGTTGCCCTGTTCTGTATCAGGTTAACTAAAAAGAATCAATGTCACATCCGGGTCTTTGCCAATGTGCTCTGTGGAGACAACAAGGACATGCTGCAGAGAACATTGTGGTGGTATCTAAAGATCCACATCAAAAACAAGCTGCTGCCATATGAGCTCCACACCACACTTAACCTTGGCAGAGCATAGGTGCAAAACCCTACCAGATGAACCAGCAGTGTCCATCGAAGCAGTACAAACTGGACTGGGGAATTACTTGTGCTTTACGACATAGGACTGGAAGACAACAAACAAGCCATGAAGAAAACCAGTCCAGAATAAACAGTCTGCAAAACAATGCCCAAAAGTCTGTTGTATAATAAGCCACTTAGCAAGTAATAGAAGCTTTCTTTCTAATCCATCTGTCACATGTTTTTATAGCTGAAAATAATTAACTGCTTACTACTACTCAACAAGTAGGGGTCTATTTGGAATCAGTTAATAACAGAAACAACAGGAGCACCAAGACAAGGTACTGAAAATTTCATCTGGTGTCTGAAAACAGAATTTAATCGCATTAATTTCTGTGCTAGAAAGCCCAGATTCAGGGGCAAGAAAAGAAGGACTTCTGAGATGGAAGTTATTGTTTGGAGAAATTCTGAAGAAATTTTCTAAAGCATTACATGGTGCTGTATGATGATAAGAGAATAAGGCATCATTCTGTTACTCGCTGATATGGATTCTAAAATATGCATGTGTTACACAGTACTAAAAAGTGAGAACAGATTATTAAACTTTTGTTTGGATTTATCAGTTCAAGTGTATGTTTTCAAGGTGAACTTAAGAACCTAAGAGTAATATGTTGTCCCTAACCGTACTTCTCTCTTCTATGTCCCTGCAAGGGCACATAGCCACTGCTGAATTCACTGCAGAATTCCCCCAGATACCATCTTCCTTTCTTCTGCTACAATGGGGTGGTTTTGATCTCCTCAGGGCCTTTATAAAAACCTCCACGGGTCTTAGTTTTGAAGTTCCGCTTCCTGAACTCCTCCGAGATTTCCAGGAAGGACTTTCCCTTTGTCTCAGGAAGGAAAAACCAAACGTAGAGGGCAGTGCAGACACAGACCACAAGGAATGGGATGTAGCAGAAATGTGCTAGACTTTTCTGAGGAGGAGGAAAAAACAAGACAATGTTGGTGACATTCTGTAAGATGACAAATAGACATATTTGGTCCATAGACAAATCCCTCTTTCTGCATGGTCTAAAGTCACCCAGGGAATATTTCTGTGCATCCTGGTGAGGGCCTCACATGCCTGGATGCAACAGCACCCCAGCATAGTTTGGGAAATTCAACATAGCAAAGAACAGTCTTTTGAAATGTCTTTTTCTGTCTTTCTGCCTATACATAATTGTATAGAATGGGAGCCCTCAGTAGGAAATAAGACAGGAGTGTATATTGTGGAGTTCTGCTCCCTTTTGCTTCAGGAATCATCTTAGGGAATGGTGCCAGGGTCTGGCAAAGGGAAATTACATCACATCACAGTTCCAGCTGTTCTCAGCTGAGGACAGAGGAGGAATATTGATCATCCATGCCCCAAATGATTCCACTCCCAACCTCAAATCAGAAATCACCATAGGGAACATGGAGAAAGTTTGGTTTAGAGGAGTTCTGGCCACTTTCCTCATAAAGATACTTTGCATAGAAGTGGTATCTTGCTGCTTGCACTATTCTCTTTTTCTGGTCACTATCAGAACCTCTTTCTGGTACAGAACACTGAAGAGCTGCTTTGCTTTGGGAACGCACCACAATGAATGGAAAAGCTGTTCCAACCAGAAATAGGTTGAACCAGAGCAGGGAGCCACAGATCATGTAAGCAGCTGGTCGGGACATTTGATCAAAAACTTCTGTGGGCAGAACTCCTGTTACACCAGCTGGAACAAGAAATGACAAGAAAGTTAGTAATATTGTTGACATTACATTAAAAACAAGAGAACACATCTTAAGAAGAATACCCAACACGAAGTATAAGAGGTGAATTTTTAGGTTAAATATTAAGGACTGGGTAATTATTCAAACTTTCTCACGTTAGAATGAACTGCCAGGAAAGGTTTTGTAATCCACATTGTTCTTACCAGGGCCCAGCGGTGAGAAAGGCTTATAATTAATTCAACCCCATGGCACTGTAGGGACTGGGACAAGAAATTATTGCCAACTTGTGTGGCATGTGACACTGGCAGCTTGGTTCTATTCTTACCTGCCTTCCTTCAAACTCATGTGGGCAAACAGAGTCTCACATCTACACACTCACCATGCAAACATCCACAGCAGCCTGTGTACTGCCCACCCCCCTGAAATGAACAGATTCTGCCAAGAAAAGGCACATTAGTAGGCTAACAAATAGACCTGGAAATCGTGCTTCCAGGTATCTGCAAGAAAATAATCAGATGGCATAGCCAATTTCTAGGATTAAAGTGAAGCATTAGAGATGCTGGTTTACAGCCCTAATGGACTGGGCAGCAAATCAAAACCTTGTCATCTGTTTAAGCCAAGAATCACTTCCAAGTGCCCTGGCCTAATAGCCAAGATGACTGTGAGGGGGAATGACACAGAGAGAAAAGGGCACAGCCTGGCCCTGCACAACACTGACTCACTAGGGGCATGCAAACCCCTGGGAAACAGCCAAACACCACTGGCAGAAATTACCTCGTTCCTTTGAGTATGCTATAGCTAAAGGGGGTCTGAGAGTTTCCATAAGATGCCTGCACACATCTCCAAGCCCCTGCAGTACCCAAAAGTTTCACTGAAAACACTGAGGGAACTGACCTGGTCCGATTCCAAAGCTCAGGATATAGGCGAAAATGCAGGCCATGCTGAGATAAGGCATCCAGCTAATCTGAGTCTACAGCCACAGAGACCAATGGAAAACCAGTGAGGGCACTTACACTTATTTGCCACCACTGAACATCCCAGTCATACAAAAGGCAAAGCCCAACTCAATTCCACTTAAATAATTAAGTAAAGTTTGTTACCTGCTGACTCAGAGCGACCATGAAGACAATGGCCCATCCTGCCATGAAGATATATCCCCCCAGCAGCAGTGGCCTCCGACCAGCGTAGTCTATAATCACGTTCTGCACAAAGTAACACAGTGAAATAAAGCATGGCATTTAACCTGTGTTTATAGTTCCTGCCTCTTTCCTCTTCACGTACTTCATGCCTAGTTTGCTCTACAATAACTTTCAGGATGTTGTCTGCTTCATAGCAAAAAAAGCTCAAAAGAAGGTTCTGGTGGCAAGAAAAGTGTTCAGGGCAGATGAGAATGTCCCAGCTGCACCTAAACTCTGCCACTATCCATATGGACACAAAGCAAGAGAGTTACACTTAGAGATTTCAGACGGTGATGGCAATGCAATGTCTGACCAAATACTTCTGCATTAACCTATCTGGCTGTGGGTGCTGACAGCCTGGCTGCTGTGCTTAAAGGGCAGTGTAACCCCCAAATTTGTAATTAACAGCCTCCTCCCTGCCAACAGGGGCTGCATGTCACCAGAGTGCATTGAGAGTCTCACGCAAGTGACAGATGTGATCAGTTCACAGCTTCCCGTTCCGATTACAACATAGGGGATTTTGTCCTGAGGAATTCCAGCCTCTTGGAACACATAAGCTGCATAAAAATACATCTGTGGAGAGAAGAAAGGAGAAAGCAGTAAGGGAAGACATCTGAAAATGCATCCCATTCTTTTTCCTGAAGGACCATGCAGAGTGACTAATGTGCTGTCATACAGGCTATTTTGACAGCATCCTTCTGAACCTTCCCATAATGCACAGGTTTATTTTGGGAACCAAACATCTGATGTGTGAAGATCTCCACAGGCAGGGAGACACTATTTGTTCCTCTCCTGCTGACAGAATGTTGAACCCAGGAGCTCCCACCCACGTCCCATGACACAGAGCTGCTGCTGGCTCCGGTGCCAGGCTGCTTACCGAATCATTCCCGCAGAGCTGCATGGCACTGCTCAGCACAACGATGCTCACCAGCTGCCACCTCAAAGCTCGATTTCGGAAGAGCTCCCATGGGTTCTTCGCTCTTTGGCCTTTAACAGCAGCCTGCTCTGCCAGCATCTCTTCCAGCTCTGCACTCAGGTCACTGGTACCTCTAAGCTTCTGCAGTGCTGCAAGGACAAGGGAACCTCTTACTCCTGGGCTTTCTCTTTAGTTTGCTGCTCTGCAGGGTGATGGCTGCAGAAAGCTGCAGACAGAGCCTGTGATCATGCTGTGACCTTCACAGAGTTGATCAGCTGTGGTGAAGCCACTTGAAAGATTTGGGGGAAAGGGAGTGCAAATCCCTCACCATTGTTTGACAACTGAGTATTTCCCACCAGTGCCATTTCAGTAGCCGTGCTTCTGACTCAGATCTCAAATGACTTCCCTGGGAAATGCTGGCAATTAAGATGTTCTTGGTACACAGCACATATTTCCCAGAAAATAATTCCAGCCACTCTGCATATGAGGATTTGAATGCCACAAATCTAAGTAAATCCTTTAATATGAATTGGCTTCAGATTTGATCCTGAGCTCTTCAACCAGCATTTATTTCACTTCATAGTTACAAAACATATTTGCCATTGTGAACACAAGTCTTACCTTTTGACCCTATTACTGTAGCAAATAAGTCTATTGTAGGAAGATGCCTTTCAATTACCTCAATAGATCAAATATATTTAAGATTATAGAATGTTCTTTAGTTTGGAAGGAGGAAGTGATCGTATTTACAGCTTGATACGAAACTTCGTACATGTTAAATTTGTGACACCATTCCAAAAATTTTGGGGCCCAGTCTTGCATGTTCCGTGAGGAGCTAACAGTCACCCTAAACTCACCAGAGATGCAGGATTCTTTGTCTCCACGGTCAATCAAGAGATATCTGGGACTTTCAGGGAGCCAAGGCAGAGCTGTGAGCTGGATCAGGGCGGGAACCACATTGCTTGCTAAAAGGAATGGCCAACTCTCCTCCCCTCCTAGGAGCTCCCTAGAGAAAAACAAACAAATACAATTTACTCAGTATTTTTACAACCTCACAAAAGCGGAAGGAAGGAAGGAAGGAAGGAAGGAAGTAAGGATTTAATAATTTAATAAGTGGGCTTCTTGCTTTACATTACCTGAGTCCAACAACCTGCCCCAGCACCAGCCCCAGGGCTGTAAACGATGCAGAGGTCAAGGCCACAGCTCCTCTGAGCTTCTTTGGGGCACTCTCAGCCAGATACATGGGCTGAATGTTCATGCTTACACCTGGGCAAGGCAGACAAACGCTCAGCTTGTGGGCAGAGGAGATAAGAATAAAGGCAGTCAGCCACCTCTCGAGGTTGCCAGCTGCACTCTTCTGTTACAGGCCATGTGATTACTAATCTACCAGTGCTTGTCATTTACCCAAACCTTCAATTTCACCCCTATCCCTTGTATAAGCCACTAAACACACATTTCAATGTTCATCAGTAGCAGTGGATAATGAAACTGAAACCTGTCAGGGCCTCAGTCCTACGGTCTTTCCAGCACCAAATCCAAGGTTATGTGCAATGTTTCCCTCTACTTCCCCCTTTTGAGGGGAATATCATATTTTAAGTCCCTTATATTGATCATTATTTCCTGGGATGAACTTCTACAAAAGCTTTTGTGTTGGTGCTCATGCTGGTGAGTGACTGACATTCTTACAAGAAAATAGGGATTCATTTTCAGCTTAAATTTTCCCCATGCACAGAGATGCTCATGTGAGTACACAACCCTCCCCCCCACCTGTGTATGCTTTCAAAGAAAGCCTTTAGAAACAAAGTATAAAATCAGTATATACAACTTCTTAATTCACTTACACGTCTGGTCAGCCTAAAGGATTAATTGCTTTAATATCTTGGATCATTCCTATTTATATTTCTTCTAATTGTTACCACCTTCGTCCTTCTATACTTCTCATGTTGCCGTACCTGCATTCACGCCAGTGAAAAATCTGCTGAGCATAATCATTTCAAAGGATTTGGCCATTCGGCTGAATCCTGACAAGGTTGCAGCTATGATCACAAAGACATTGTTCAGCAGCAGGGACATCTTCCTTCCGAGAGAAAAGACAGTTGTGAGCACACGTGTGTCAGGTTCAGTTATCAGGTAAAACAACTTCATGTGGCAGGTGCCACCTGCCAAGCCTGGAAGCTCCAGATGGGCTGCTCAGCCCCACCACAGAACATCCTGGTTAACCCAAGCCCCAGTTGAGGTGTCCATGTGGCACGGGGTGTCCCTGCAGTGCTGGCTTTAGGCTCTCTGAGGGCACCACCAGGTCCTCCCCCAGATTCAGGGCTCTTGTGCTCACACTCCAATTCCATTTGAATGCAGAGGAATATTCCTTCAGCAAGCCATGTGCATTTTGGTCTGAAAATGCTAATTTGTTGAAAGAGGCAATTTTCATGTAACAGTGTAATCGTTGTGAAACTTTGTCAGAAAGTTTTCATGTGTCCCAGGAGAAATTTCTGCTGAAAACCAGGGAAAAAAAAGAGAGCTCTATTGACCCATACTATTATTACTGCCAGTAATTCTCTCTAGTCCCCACTCACTGCCTTACCAGTCAGTCTTTGTTTCTCTTATTTATGATGGAATATGATTTTATTCCAAAGCAGTACAGGATGAAACCTCTAAAATTTTAGAAGCCATATCCTTTCAGGTCTTCATAACCATGAAACTAGTAAGTCATGGGACCTCAAACCATAATGGGGCCTGCTTCATCATATAAGAGGAGCACACCAAAGTGATAGCACATAGAGGAAAATCTTGGGGTCAAGAGAGAGGGAAGCAAAATCTAATTTCCTGTTAGTTTATGTTGGTAATACTGGTTTGGGTTTTTTTTTTTCTGAAGAGAACTGGGGATAGAGCTGTGTATGAAAGATAGGTGAGGTAAGACAGATACTTGTCAGACACTCACACAAGAGAAATAAAACCAACAAACCACTGTGGAGATTTATTGAATACTTCCAGAAATAGTTCAGACCAAAAGGTGGATACACAGCCTGTGAGACATGGGGAGCTGCAATGCAAGCACTGCTCTTTGTAAGCACCCTCTGTTTTTCTAGTGTCATTCCTACCAATTCCCATAGTTTATTTTGAAGAAAAATCCTTAGTCTGATCCATTATGATTTCCCATTTAAAAGCACGGCAGAAAACTGAACACGAAAATTATAGGGATTATGTAGGTGGTTACTGTGATAAGGAGCTGAGCTGAAATCCTTGTAGCACCTCAGCTGGGCTGGAATGTGATGAGAAGGTAATGTGGGGAAAAAAACATTCCCTGGTGAGTTTCGAGATATGAAATACTGTCTTGTCAGGTAGTTTCTCCCCGCCAACCCAGAGTGTTTATAGCAGACTGATCTGTGATAGAAAACATGGTTTCATTATTTTTAACTATGGTGGGTATTTTGCTGTAGGGCTCCTAATTCCCCTTGGACTAAGGGAAGCTGCAAAGCTTAATTTAAACTCCAGCACTTCTTACCTTCCCAACATGATGGCCATGGGACCAGCAACCACAGCCCCAGTGAGGCCTCCCAGAGGGTAGGCAGAGACGGTGAAGGACCACAGCAGCAGGACCACGTTGCTCTCCAGAGGAACACCCGTGCGCTCCAGCCAGGTTGTGTTCATGAACGTCTGGATGTACTGAGAGAGAAGGACAGTGCTGCAGAACCACCAGAGAGGGGAAGGACACTGAGAAAGGCTCCCTTATTAATACATCTATTTATTCTGGGTTTGTGCCTCCAATCTCCTCCAGTTCTTATATGCGTTTTTAGCAAAGAGTTTAGGGTGTAAAACTGTTGCTGTTGAAAAGTTGCAGTTTATATCAGTATGTAGTTATTTTTGATAATTTAAAAATTAATTTAATGGGTCTCACTTTGAATTTAAGGGCAAAGATCAACTTCAAAGGATGCATGTTGGTAAAATTTTAGACTTAGATTTTGCTAAAGCAGTTGAAACAAAGCTTTTGAATAAATTCTTGTGACACTAAGTCCTGCTTAAGGATGGCTTTTGACAACAAAGTCCTGAACTCTAACTGTGAATTATACAGAGGGAACAACACATCCTTGCTTTCTGTCCCTCAACAGCAGCAGCCTGCAGATTTTCAGTGGCACACCACTGTTCAGAGCCCAACAGAGCCACCAAGGAAGGGTCTGTCTTGGGGGGGAGGCACTTGGACTAGCAGAACTTACTGAGGCTGGAGCATTGATGATGGAGATGTTGTAACCATATTGGAAAGTGCCTCCAATCCCAGCAGCACATATTGTCAGGATCAGGATCTTGTTCTGAAGCTGAAGAAAAGAGGCAGACAATGGATGGCTTCCTTGCACAGAATAAAATGACTCAGCAGACATTCAGGCTCTGAGCTGGGGGATTTTCCCATGGCCACGTATATCCAGTGTCTTCGGGATTCATTGGTGTGCTATTATTTCTATCTTTTCATGATAATAACATGTATTTTAGATTAGAGTGCCTTTCCTGTGATGCTGCACATGTTATACAGAGCAGACAGTATTTAGCAGTCTATAACTGCGTATTCAGTATTATGATACAGGTGAAATACATGGCAGACAGTGAGCTCCTATGCCATTTTCAGGTCTCCTTGAGGACATTTCTTCATGAGTGTTGCCACCTGCTTATATTGCCAACTGGCACCACTGCTGTGCCTTGGGAAGCATGGGCAGGGGAACAGGCTGCCTCACTCAGCATCACAGGATCGGGCCTTGGTGTAAAAGTGAGGTCTCCTGACTTTTTGAAGGGTGTAGAACAAGCTATCCTGGCTGGGCCAGCATGGCAGCTGACAGCTCACTGGCAGGCTGACAAGCAAAACCACACATCTTTTTTCCACTGTTTTGTGCCTGTGCCTTTGGTTTCCCATACGTGGGTGAAATCCTGTGACAGGTAAGATGCGCCCTGAAGGAGTCCTGGGACTGGGAGCTCTGTTCCATGTCTCAAGACCACTCTGAGCATGCTGGGGGCCCCTGGTCTTTAGCCTGACACCTCCTGCACAATGTTCTGGGTGTCCCAAGGCCGGGATGGCCTTTGCCAGCCCCCTGCTTAAAAACCCCTCCCACTGGGAAAGCTCTAGTGTAACATGAAGAGCCCATGCTCAGGCTTGGCTGTTTGCCAGTCAGTGCAGGGCACTTCAGGCCAGATTGTGTTTTGCTACATGAATATGACCCCAGTGGCCCTGAGAACTTAAATAACCCAAAGCTGGGGACCTCTTTCTGCTTTACCTGCTCATTTTCTTCTTACAGAGCCGTCCACTAAAGAAAAGGAAATTTTGGTCTAGTGTCACAGTAGCTCTAAAACCACAAATTCAAATAATCTTGGGTTTTTTCCTTTCCTCAAAGTGTTTTCTTCTAAATAACTTCCATACCAGCCTGAGACAGGATGTTCTCCCGGGACAGAAATAAAGCCAGACTATTCCAACCCTGCAGCAAGAAGAGGCTGAGCTCTCTCCTGTCCCAGCTAGCAGTGGGTACATTTCGCTTGCACTTTCCGTGGCTACACCACTTCCCTGTCTTGTTACTGAGAACTGAGCCAAGGATTGGGCACCTGATATCTCTGCTCTTCCTAATTATTCTAGTTCTCGAGGTGAAAGCGTTTCCTCTCCCTACAATAGCACATTCCTTTTTCATTTACAATGTCTAGGAATGTACCACTCCTGCTCATTTCTCTGCTTTCATTATAGAGTATATCCCCTATCAAGTCCTGTATCACCGAGCTCTTTTGTGGCCATGAGCTAAAGTAAAATGGTTTGTTTCTCCCTTCAGGAGCCAGCAAACACTTCTGTGCTCAGAGCTGAGCTGTATTTACAGAGTGACCTTCCCAAGCCTTCCTTAACGCCCGGCTTCTGCACTGTTTTCCCAGCCACCGTGGTGGTGTGCAGCTGCCAGAAGAGCCATTAGTCTGTCAACTTTATCCCAAGGACTGTGATGAACTGGAAAAATAATTCTATGCAAACCTGACAGTACTTACACAGCCTTATAAAAATTCAAATTAAAAAAAAATCTGTCAATAATAATAGTAAAATAGATGTTTTACCAGTCTCTGCAGCTTGTTCATCCTCTTTCGTAGGTTTTCCTCTGTCTGCCAAAGGCTCTGGTACTCTCACAGTGCTCTAAAGGATTATTTAAATCTCCAGCACAGGAATGTGTATTTAGTCACCCATTACGTTTGGATAAGACACTTGATTTGGCAGGTGTTTTGCCAGCTGATTTACATTCTCAAAATGGAGCTGCATATTCATTATCAAGACAGTTCAATTCATTTTGTTGAAAGCTGATGACAGTCCAGGGAAATGATTCTCCAGGATCCAGACCTGTCTAAACCCTCTTGAAGGCCAGCGTGGTTTACAACACAAATTCCTTCTCAGAGCATCTGGCACAGTTACCAGTATCACTTCTCTGATTAAGTGTGATAAAAGCAAAGTGAACTACAATTTTTCTTCCCGATTGTATTTGTCCTGGAACACAATCTAAGATCTGAAAGACAAACCAGACTATTTCCCTTGGTCCCGCCAGTGGCTGGAATGAATGAAGCCCAAGCCTTTCAAATCCCTGCTTATCCAAGGCCTTTCCCTGTACTCCTGTCTATGTTCTGGTGACAGATAGGCAATCCAGCTGCGGCTGCAAAGGCTGTGCACGAAGGTACAGAAGGCTGTGGTCCTGTTCCCTCTCCATAGCCTGGCACAGAGCAAACAGCCACACTTAGAGCACTAGGTCTTTTCAGGTACAGAAGACAGCAGTGACAGCCTTGCTTCTTTCTATAAAGCAGAAAGGCACTCCCTGGCAGTGGGAAATGGTGAATCCTTACGAATCCTAGAGATGGAGATGGAGGCATATTGCAGTGCCAGCAGTAACATTAAGGTGCTGCTTCACAAAATAATCTTGTGAAGGCCTTCAGGAGTAATCATGGTATTTTAACATCCTTTCATCCTGCAGAGTGAAATTTGTGAGGTCCCTGACAGACTTCAGAGTATTTGAAATAAGTGAAATGTTTTTAAATGCCTCTTTGTCCCTACTCAGGTTTTACTGCACCTGAACAGAAATATGAACCTGTTCCACATCACAGAGGTATTTTCTAGTGAATGTGTAGCTAGGGATGTGGTGCTGCATCAGCTGCAGCCACTAAGTGGCAGGAGAAGTACAAAATTTGCTGTATTAGGCTCTGAATCCAACATGCCAGCACTTTGCTCCCTGTGGCATGTGGCGGGGGTTACATGAATACTTCCAACATCTTCCCAAACAATAACTTAACTGGGGAACAGATATAACTGTACAAGTCAACAGGCAGTGATAGATAGTTTAGGCAGCATATATCAAGAACAGTAATTAATTCAAAAAGGAAAGGTCTAGTTTCTTCATGCTCTTCTGAGCTTGTGACAGTTGCCAGAGCTGAGCGAAGTCCTATGGGTAGGCAGTGAGATGCTGGGGATTGTGGCACAGGCTGTCCACAGGCCTCCCTGTTCCAGAAGGGGCATAAAATGGATGTTGCTGTGGCTAGATCTAAGTGCAGCTGGCTAGCTGGGAGTTCCAGGAAGTTGTACTCTATCTTTTCTGGTAACAGCTGCCTTGATGAGGAGTGAAGGGATAGATTTTTTTCTTCTACACAGCGTCTATATTACCCGTGCTTTGGTGCTGAGAGATGTTCACACTGGTTGTGTTTCTAACAGGCTTTTTGCTGCACCTTAAAAACCCCAGCATTCCCAATGTTTCATCCTTGTTGTCAGAGTTTCAGAGTCGCAGTTGGTGTAGATGAGAAGTCTCCAGGGTCAGGGTCTGTCACCAGGGTATAACCACTGCTCTGCAGTTACTCCAACTCCTGGCTCTGGAAGCCTTCACATAAACCCGGCAGGTTTCCAGCAGTACTGTGGGGACCCACCACCCGCTTCCCTCAAATACTCTTTCACTGAACTGAAACCTGTCATAATCAGGGTGAAATATGATGCCGTGCACATGGGAGAGGAGTTATTTGGAGAACGTGATGGCAGTCTCTGCCTGCAATTATCTGACTGCAGGAATAAGTGGTAATCCTGCCATTAGGAAAGACCATCAACACATGCTCTTTGATCTGTCACGAACTGAAAGGTTCCAATGTTTTAGTGTGTTGTTACACCAGAATTATCTGGACCAGCTTCAAGGGGAGAAAAGGGGCCCCGTTTCCATCTGTGAGGCTTGGATCTACAGGATGAATTCTCCCTACAAATGTTACACTGTAAATTGCAGAAGAGATTTTGAGCAGCTCCCTGGCTGGTTGTTGACTTTCCCAAGCTCTAGCCTGGCTGTTTTTGCAAACCCTTCTCACTTTCCGGTAAGGATCATCACTGTGAGATACAAAAGACAAGTTTGCTTGTCTTGACTCTTGCAGAACTCACATGGAATACAGAACACAATTAACAAGATCTGCAAACAAGCAGCTTTCTCAAGAAACATGCAGGTTTGCTGATTTCATGGTGAAAGCAATGTTTATGGAACTTCATTGTTGAAATGGATTTTCTTTGTAGGAAATGAGTGCCCTGCTGTGACACCATTATTCTCAGTTCCAGCAGTTCACTAATGTTCTTTATAAAAACCCCACAATTTATGTAAGTTCAAGACACTCTATAAGAACTTCAGGAAATGAGCTTCATCACAGAGGTTTCTCAGGGCAGGGACCCAATGCTGACAGAGCTTCTGCTACCACACAGAGTCACTGGGACGCTTTCCAGACCAGTGAAGATACATGGGAGCTGAGTCCTTTGAGGACACGAGGGCTGATACAGCCAAGGGAACTAGCTGCTTTCCCTTGCTAGCTAGGATTTTTGGATGTCAGAAGAACAGCTGTATGTTCTGTATGTTGGATCAGCAGTCTGCCTTTTCCTCCTTCTGATAAGCAATAGAGCTTCTCTGGGCAAAAACTGAGAAAACCTGAAATCCTAAAAATAATTCAAATACCTTTTTTTCAGTCCATTGTGAGCTGTAGGTTGTGCTGTGGCTGAACTATTTCCTTTCCTTGCCTCTGTGTATCAGACACTGATGCAGGCAGTTAGTTGAAATTGGGTGACCTGAAGGCCAGAGAGAACAAAGTGCTCAGCTGAACAAAACCTTTGTTTCCGTGTGTGAGAGAAGAGCATTTAGACTCTACCAAATGGCATCAAATGTTGCTGAATTTTCCCATCGGAGGAGAGGAAAATGTGTGCAGCATTGTCAGACTTATCCTGCTTTCTTATTCAGCAGTCCTTTCAGACCGAGCTTTTGATTAGAGCTGTGCCCTGGCTTATTGAGAGGCAGCTGGACTGGGACACATAGTCCTGCCTCTGGTGAAAACCAGAGTACAAATACCTTTTCTGACTCCTTGTAGGGGTCTTCAGCAGCTGACAGCACGCTCAGTTGATGTGCTGCTATTGTGAGCTGAGCATAGATATCTTTTTATAAGACACAAGCATTGTTTTTCAGTTCTCTTGTTGATTTGGCCACAGTGCTTATGAAGTGGATATTACAAAATAAAGGCCCCTGAAGGATACTCCCTACTGACAGCTGTGGGAGGTGACCTATGGTGTAGGGGAGAGATCACAAGGCAGAAGAATTTAACAAGAATTATTAAACACTGGAGAAAAATAACTGTGCAAAGAGACAGACATTTTCTTGTTTGATGTCTTCAACTCATGATCAGAAGCTGTTTTGGAAGATGTGCTTTATTTGGATATGTGATGAGGCTCTGCTCAAGGAGATTTAAATAAGACCTTGTTTCTCATGATACACCAGATGCAAAGCTGTGTTTTTGAACTAAAAACCATAGGAAATAAAAATAACATTAACTGTGATTTATAGCAAACCTTTGCAAACCACATGTCCTTGGAGGGCTGAACTCTAAGTGCTATCTTTAGTTTCTTTCTAACAAACAAACAAATTTAAAAATCCATTCAGTTCTGTATGATTCACTTTCTCCGGACTTTAGCCATCGCACTCCAGAGTTAGCTGACTTGGAACAAGAAATCCTTCAATGAAGGAGAAAGAACTGATATATGGTTATTATACATGGAAAAGTAAACATTTCAAGTGCCTCAAGCAGTTATGATTACACAGCTTATCTAGGCACAACGGGTTCATGAAGCTCTTGGCACCTCTTGTCCATGCCACCGAGAACTGAGTTTGGGAGCTGAAATAACCTTCCAGAAGGGTCCCCCTGGCTGGTGTGGCTCACTTGTTCCTAGTGCCAGGGCATCAGTCATGTAGAGACCTCTTCTACACCAAGGCTATCAGGGGTCTCAGGCATGGCGTGTCCTGGGGAGCACCATGGGTGAGACCTTGAACAGAACTGGCGTGGTCTCATATCGTAGTAGGGGGAGTCTCTCAGAGTGGGTGTGTGGGGATATCTTTGTTTTCAGATGAAGGGAAGATTTGGGACTGTAAGCAGGGGGGTGGAGCATTACTCCAAGCAAGGGGCTTGGGGTTATGTGGCCAGGGAGCGAACGCTCTCCCTTGAGTACCCTACAGCGCAGCTGGAGGAGATGCCTGTGCGTCATCACGCCAGGTATGACTTGTCACGGTAGGACACATTGCAAAATGTCATCAGATGAAGTTACAAACAAAATGCCAGTGGTGTTAAAGAGCAGAGGGCACACGTCACCGGCTGGACACTCACCAAGTGCGTGCCTGGGGGCTGTTTTCCTGCCCCATCAGCTGAGGGCAGGGGTGAGCGCCCTGCCAAGGGCGCCAATGCTCGTTAGGGCCTGTGCTGACATGGCGCACAGCTCCTTTCATCCTGTGACCCTGGGGACTGCTGTGCTGGGCAAAATGGGAGCTGCTGCCTTTAAACAAAGCATCTGTTTATTCTTGAAACAATTAGTGATGGCAGTTAGAGCTTGAACTCGTTACTGAGCCCAAAACAATTATGATAAAAACAAGTTCCAGATGGGCTCAAAAGGAGTTGTTTTTGTCTTTACTGAATTAGAATGGATTCCATGTCTTCAAGTTCCTCTGGTATTTATGGACAGGAAACATGAATTACACACAATAATTTACTACAAACAAAAGAGATGAATGCTGCAACAGCCCATATATCTTTGCTCATGAGCCTTCTTGAGGTTTATGTGCTGTTTAACTCATGGGGAGAGTTAATAGCATTTTTCTCTATTTTCTAACTCTGCAGTTTTGGTTTGCAGAAACTGGACAGGAAGCTGCTGCAGGTTACTATCACTAAGCCTGCAGATGCAGAATGGGTAAATACTGTCTGGCAAAGAGCTGCCTCTGATACCACCATGTTTCAGTTCTTCCTTTGAAGGACTTGTGCAAAGGTTACAGTTGGGACTTCTTCTAATTAGTTCCTCTGGCAGCTCCAAGAGCCTGCAGACAGAGACCTTTTTCAAAGCCTGTCCAAAATGGACTGAAGTCTGGGCATCAGACATAGTTGTATGGCAACTCTGAGTTTCTGACATCTTGGGTTTTGAAGCTGATGCTGCACATTGACAGCAATTGAACGGCTCCAAAAAGGAAGGGGAACCCAGCAGATGGCAGGAAGCAATGGTACAGCACTGTGCTACATCTGCTTTGAGTCCCCAGGCAGGGGCAGGATGACAGGACAAGGCAGGAGGAAATCAGTGAAAAAACTCCTGGGCAGCATTTTTCTGGCAGTCCCTCTTACCTTCTTGCAGCTGAGACAAAAAGGTTGGCTTTGCTTTTTTTCAAGCTTTTAGTTAGATTTCATGATTTCATAAAAGGCTGCATGACAGCATCACTACAAAGGTGTGTATGTGAACCCAAATATGTGGCTGGTCTGATGGGAACTTGTGGAAGGACATAATTCCAAAAACCCATAAAATGTGACACGGATTGTAATAAAGACTAAAGCTGCCCTGGGTGTACTGTAGTGCATGAAGTCAGCTTGGCTGAGCTCCGAAGGGAGTGAGATCATGGGCAGAAAGCAGCCTGGGAACTCAGGGTGACACTGAGATTTGTTTGGCCTCTCCCAGTGGGAGCTGGTGAGCTTCCCAATGCATTTCATCACTTCTCCCCCTTCCCCCATAAACCTTAGAAAAGAGGCCTTAAATAGAAGCCTGAACAAGTAGAGTTCTCCAGTTTTGGCTAGAAAAGAAGGGAAGAGAAGAAAATTGAGAAACTGATTATTACTTTTTTTTAGATTTTATGTAATGTCTAATTTGCACATAGTCTTTCACAGAGAGTAAGTGGGATTGATTATTCGGATTCTCATCTCTGTGGAGCTAGTGAGAGCCTCCTTCCAGCAGAGAGGCTCCCAGCCTCGGTTCAAACAAGGAAAGGGCAGGAATCATGGTGCTAGAATTCGGCTTCTGTCTGGTGTCCACAGGCAGCAAGAGCAGATAGGAAACCTCTAGTTCCCAAATGAACAGGATATTTATTCATTTATTTCATTCATTATTCATGTACGGACTCTCAGTTCTTCGACTCAGTTGCCCACTCTGCTGGGTTGGGAGCTCTGTGGCATGCTGGAGGGCTGAGCTGCAGCAGCACAGCATTTGGGCTGAAACAGCCACATGAATAAGGGCAGCCCTTTGCAGAGTTCCCAGCCCGATGAATTTCCCTGCAAGCTCAGCTCTTCTCAACCGCCAGAGCTCTCACATCCATCCCAGCTCCCACCAAAAGCTTGTAATGACACAGCCAGCAATGCCGTTTGGGGTCCAAGTTCCCTGCTCAACTCCATTCCCAGGATCCCTAATGCAGCTCTGACCTGGAGCAGTTTCTCCTTCCCCAGCAACAGCAGAGGTGCTCTCAGCACCGCAGTGCCGAGGGCGCTCAGGAGCCCATTCTCTGGTCCGACACACGCCCACTGGTCTCTTGTCTTCTCCCCTCTCTCCCCCAATATATTGCTTTAACCTCATGTCCTGTCATCTTCCATCTGGGTTTTGTATTTCATCAAAGGGCAGTCGGGGTGGAGGTGGTGGAAGACACAAAGACTCCCTCCCCCGTTGGTAATTTCATTTCCCATTAACTGAGAGTTTAAAGGGAAATCTCAGGGCTCATTAAGGCTCCAATGACAGCTTAACCCTTTCCAGCACAAACCCAACACCAGGCCCAATCCTCATCTGAATCCAGGGTGGCTGTAACATTAGACCCGACTCCTGAGCAGGGCAGACAGGTCTGGAAAGCATAATCAGCAGGAGAGTGAAGGATGTCGGGTTTCTGGAGATGTTTATCAGCGCCCGTTTTCAGGAACACTGTCTGTGCTGGACACGCGGGCAGCAGAGACTCTGCTCTCTCCTGAGGGCTGAATGCAAGAGCTGCCGCCGCTCCCCAAGTCGCCCTCAGCACCTGGTGGGACCACACATCTCTTGGTTTCTTCCAGCGACCTTGTGCGACCTTGACAGCCCCATGCGATCTCGCACAGCTTGGGGAAGCGCCCCAGTGCTCCATCCAGGAGGCAGGAGAGGTTCTAGCAGGAATTACTGAAAACCCGAAGCCCTTTGTGCCTTAGTGAATACAAGACCCTTCCGATCAGCGAAGCAACCGGCACACCGGCTGAGACATCGGCACCGCCGCCCTTTTCCCAGCCCAGCTCTCCGCAGCGGGGTCCTCTCCCTCCAAGCCAGCGGGTGTGGGGGGAACAACGCGCCGACAGCCCCGGGCTCTCGAGGGGACACTGTGGGACCGCGGCTGAGCGCCCCGCGGCTCCCTCGGCCGGGGCAGGAACCGGGCGCAGGGTTCCCCCGCCGGGCAGGTTACTGTCCCAAGACCCGGGGCTCAGCCCGGGCACTGCCCCGGCCCGCGCAGTCCCGCGTGCGGCGTACCGCCTCAGCCTAGGTGCTTCGCCATCCTGTGCCGGTGACTGCCCGTGACCCGCGCTTCCCGTCCCCGCCCTCTCCCGTCCGCCCGACCCCGGCGCTGCCGCTGCCATTGGCCCGGGGGCGGGCCCGGGGCCGGCCCCATCCCCGGCCGCGGCGGGTCCGCTCCGGGTTGGCGGCGGCCGCGGGCCGGGGCCAT
>VXAZ01004954.1:12390-61214 GCA_013399875.1 Gymnorhina tibicen | reverse complement strand
GGGGGGCTGTGGGGCGGGAGTCGGGGCTGGCCGAGGGCAGCGGGTGATGGCAGCTGCTGTGCCTGTCTCCCACAGCAGCTGGAGTTCATCACCCCCTTCCAGCTGTACTTCAACCCCGACCTCATCTTCCGGAAATTCCAGGTGAGGCCTTGCATGGGGTTTGGGGCCCCTTGTGCCTCTTCCCAGCGAGGGGTGGGTGTGACAGGATGGGCCCTGGGTGTCCCGCTCCCCAGGGTGGTCAGGGAGTGCTGTGTCATCCCAAGGGGCTCCTTTCGCACTGCTCCATCCTTCCCTGATTGGTGCAAGCTGGGTCATCAACACAGCGTCCCCTCTTGTCACAGGCACCCGCATGGAGATAGCTCCTTCCAGCCTCTCCCTGCCACACACCATCTTGGCATTTCCTTTTTCCCTTGACTCAAAACCCCTCTCTTCTTTCTCTATTACACCGTGTGTGGCAGCTGCTGTTGGGCTGGTTGGAGAAGGCTTTATTGTAGAGAGGCATGAAAAGTAATTTGGCTCTGAGTGCTAAATTGTGGCTGTTTGTGCTCTGCAGAAAAGTAGAGAAATCTTCTTTCCCACACCTGAAAAGGTGAGATACTCTGATGCGTCAGAGAATCGTGTAAGGATGTCCCACTAGAGTCTGGTGTCCTGGGGTAGTTCTGAAGGGACAGGTGCATGACTGAGCATTCCCTGTGGACAGTGGGATGGGCTGCTCTACATGTGATGAGGAGAGACCTCTGTCCACCTCCTTTTCTCTCTCCTCTTTCTTCTCTTTCAGATATGGAGGCTGATCACCAACTTCCTCTTTTTTGGGCCCCTGGGATTCAGTTTCTTTTTCAACATGATATTTCTGTATCCTTTGGTCTCAGTGAAGTTCTCTGCTCCCATTTTGGCTTAGATGCAATTCCCCCCATCCGTCTTCCTCCCCAGCATGACTTGCCTTGGCAGCAGTCTAGTGCTGTGGGTTCTTCCCTTGGCTCTTTTGAATTGAAGCCGTGACCCTCCTGCCCCTCCATCTCTGCTTGCTGCAGGGCAGACCCTGCCAAAAGGCTGAGGAAGCTGGCAGTGCTGCTGCTGTGGTTCATGCTGGAGAGCAATGCCCATTCCTGGGGTGAGCTCTGGCTGGAGCACAACAGGTGCCTCTTTCTTTCCTTGGGGTCAGTGGTGTGAGGTGAAGTTTGCACTGTTCTGCTCTGGGGCTTGGACACCTGGCTGACAGCTTTCTGGGATTAAATAGCTTGCAGCAGCTTATTTCCCATAAAGTCTTGCTGTGGGGCACAGGATGGCCAGCTGTTAATTTCCTATACTGCAACCCCTGCCTTCTCTCCTGCTCTCAGGTACAGGTACTGCCGCATGCTAGAAGAAGGCTCCTTCCGTGGAAGGACGGCTGACTTTGTCTTCATGTTCCTCTTTGGAGGGTTTCTCATGACAGTATCCTTTTGAGTTGGTTGAGGCTCTTTGGTGTCTCCTGAGATGCTGTGGATAGTGTAGGGCTCTGCGTACTGGTTTTGTTGTGGTGTGGAGCAGGTACCTGGCTGCTGAGCAGCACAGCTGGTTTATGAACCTTCTTGGTGCCTCAGGGCAGAGGGCCTTGTGCCCCAGGCCTGCCAGGCTCACGCCCTGTGACCTGGGAGAGCTCTGCTGAGCACGTGGTGCAGGGGCAGTTTCTGGCTGTATGGCACAGCTTGTGCTCTTTGTCTTTCCCACCCTTGTCTTGGCCTGTGCCTCATCCAGTGTTCTTAGAGGAGAGAAAAGCTGCCTGTGATTGTGCTCATGTCTGCAGAAGTGCTGATGCCCCTGGCAAGGGGCTGGGCTGCCTCATCCCTGAAGAGGACGTGGCAGTGTGCTCGGGAAGCTCAGCCTGAAAGGAAGCCACGTGTTCTGCTCCAAGAACTGGTCCAGCTGTGACAGGGCCACTGACTGAGCTCTGGTGAGTGCAGCATGATTGCACGAGGCTGGCTCAGGACAAAGGCAGTAACATGGAGCTGTGAGGACAAGGAGCGGGTTGCCCACAGACTCCGTTGTCAGCATGTCGGGCAGTGTGAGCCGAGAGCTTGCAACCTGTCAGTAGCTGGAGGTGCCATCACACAGCTTAAGTTCTTTTCATGACAGAGTAATCTGGTGGTGAAGTATCTTTCCCTCCCAAGCATAAGCCTTTTCTGAATGTCTTCTGCTGTCTTATGCAGATGGCTCAGAGCACTGCTGTCCTCACAGAGCTCTGCATGAAGCTGTGTGAGCCATTAGCATCCAGGTGGCTGCAGCAGCCACGTGCCTTGCCATAGGTGGATTTCGAGTCTAACTACAACAAGGGCAGGGGAAATTTTTGCCTCTGTCTGCCTCCTTGTGCTCTGAAGAAGAGGACTGTGAATTCCAAGAGCCATCTCTCTGCTAAACTTCTTCTGTAGAAGACAGATACTGGATGTGAGCTAGTTGTCAAGATATGCCACTGTCCCAAGTGCTGTAAGACTGTGAGAGCCCTTCTTTGAAGGTCATTTTGTTGATCGTTTTGTAAAGGTGACTATATGAGCTCTCTGGTCTCTGGTGGTTATAGACATCAGCTTAAGGAGTGAGCAACCTGCATGTGCCACTCCAGAGTGTCTTGTTCTGGGATGGCATGGAGGGAGATGTGTGTGGGGACAGTGATGGTCAGTGTATCTCAGCCAGGAAAGGCTTGGTGACATAGGCAATGTCTCGGAATGCTGTGATCAGCTGCCTCTAGTTTGGGCTTCCTAGTCACAAAGCACCCTGCGCTGCCTGGGGGTGGTGCACAGGGTGGGTAGGTTTTTCCTTGACTCGGTAGTTCCCAGCTATTTGGACTCTTTGCCAGCCTGTTTTTCCTGGGCCAGGCTTTCACCATCATGCTGGTGTATGTGTGGAGTCGCAGGAACCCTTATATCCGCATGAACTTTTTTGGGCTTCTTAACTTCCAAGCCCCCTTCCTGCCCTGGGTCCTGATGGGATTCTCTCTGCTCCTTGGCAACTCCATCATAATCGATTTGCTGGGTAAGTCAAAGCTGGTGGGTGATGGGAACAAGGACACCTTGCAGCCACAGCGCTCAGTTCTCAGAGGCACTACTGGGGACTGGCACCTTCTCTTGTTCCACCTTACCTAAGATGTTGGGTTTCCTAAAGTGAGCTGGCCGGGTTTCTGGGTGGCTGGGCTCGGGCCTGGGCTTTTGCTTGTGACCTGCTTTTTGGTGTGTCTTTCCCGGGAGCAGAAGCTGGGTATGGTGAGCTCCGCCTGACACTCATGCTGTGTCTGGTTTCCTGGGTGTGCAGTGCTGCCCTCAGGCTGATGGGCTCCCTGCTTGCTCATGTGCTGATCACAGCAAACTGCAGCATCTGTGGCTCTGGAGGGAGCTGAATGTGGGCACACCACTGAGGGATTCTTAGAGTTTTGCCCAGCAGCTCTGGTTTGGCTGGCAAAGGAGTTGCAGCTGTGCCTGACCTTGGTGGCGTCTCTCCCCAGGGATTGCAGTGGGTCATATCTATTATTTCTTGGAAGATGTTTTCCCCAACCAGCCTGGAGGAAAGAAGTTGCTGTTAACCCCTAGCTTTCTGTAAGTAAAGTTGATTCTTTCTGGGCTTTACTGTGGGCTTTTTCAACCTGATCACTTCCATAGTAAACTCTGACCGTAAGAGGCAACTGCCTGCTGACAGCACCTCAGCTCCACAGTTCATGCCCTTGCTGCATTATTTGCACATTATATACATGTGTACAGGGCCCATACAGCAGCTGCTGCTACCTTCGGCTTTGCTAGTAGAACTAGAGTCTTCTTACTGCTTGTGGAAATGCTAGGTGGAGGTAGGATTTTTTATGATGTATTTTTGTGGTTTAAGAAAGCAGAGTATGTTGTGATTTGTGCACTGAGGATCAAATCTGACCTAGTGATCGAGGAAGGAGGTACTGTCATCACTGTGTATTGAGCTGAGCAGAATGGTTGGTGATGGTGCAATAGGCTGGTGGCTGTGGCCTGACAACCTGGTCACGGAGGGCCAGCGTGTTCCTAGGAGGGCTGGGGGTTTGTCATCCTCAGCTCAGTTTCCTAACCTGCCTGCTTGGTGGGATGGGCATGTCCCTTGCCAGGAAGATGGTTTTTGACACACCTGAAGAGGATCCCAATTACAACCCTCTCCCTGAGGATCGTCCAGAACACCAGCCTAGAGACCAAGAGCAGAACGAGCAGCAGCATCCACAGTAACATGGGAGACTTCTTCGTGTGGCCAGATTCCTCTCTTCTGGCTGGACTGACGTTGTGGCCCAGAGATCCTACTGGAATAATACCAGTTGCCATTCTGATGTGTAGTGTGTCGCTGTTTGTGTGGGTAACCCATCTTCCCCTTGTACAAAGTGGATCCACAGAGCTTTGCACACAAGAATGCTTACAGAGGTGTTCTAGGGACGGGGACTGAAGTTGTGACAGCTCCCCAGTTACCTGGTGTGGAATAAGTATCAAGTGGGGTGCTAAACCAGTTACTCCTTCTGCTGTTAATGACTTGCTGTGTGCCAGGTCACTCTTGCCCTCTGTACAAAGACTGATGCACCTGGCCCTCACTGTTGTGAGACCTCTTTATGGGCTTTCAATGAAGTAGTCCTGTACCATGGTAGAATGCAGCTCTGCCTCTTTCTTTCCTTTATGTCCCCCACTCCTTTTCTGGTGGTTGTTTCCAAAGAGTCTTTACATTAAAGTCTTTATTTTTCAGTTGTGTGTCCATTTCTGCCAGGGGCAGAGGCAGCAGTTCACCAGGAATTTGCTCAAAACTGCCAGGTTTGGGATTTTCTTTTCTGGTGGGCAAGGCAAAGTTCAGGCTAGCTGAAGATGTCCTGCCCCTCTGCTCTCAGCAGGGCTGCAGAGCATAAGAAGGAGTGTGGGGAATGTCTGATTGGATAAAGGGGTGCCTGGGGAAGGACAAAGGGACTGAGCTGGCACTTGATCCAGGCGGTGACTGGAAGCAGCACTTGACACTGGTAATAAAGACTGTCTGCACCTGCAGTGTAATTCCACTCTTGTTGAAGTTTTTAGTTCTGAAACTTAAACATCTGAGTTTCAGGGGAAAACTAAACAAGCTAGTGCCTCCCTTGACACCTGTATGAAATAGATCTGATCGTTCTTGCTAGTGCAGTACACACTGTGATTGTACGCGACCTCAAAGCCTTCAAATCTGCACACATTGTATCTTTTGACAGCTCACTTAGTAACAGCGCTGTGTGCTCAAACTTGCGCACCACCACCAACTATGAAGAGAAATGTGAGTAACCAGCATCTGATTAAGCACACACACACCCACCCACACACACCAATTCCCCCCCCCACCGTGGTCTTCCAATGAAAACACTCTATCAAAAATCAGACCTCACTTGAGCAAGCTCTTTTGCTGCACTTATGCTTCCCTCTAGAAGAGGAGGAGAGGCCTGTTCAGGTGGTAATTTGTTCTAGAAGACAGCGTAGTACTAAGGGCTAAGCAGTGTCAGACTCAACAAGTACTTGCCGGGTGCTTTGCTCATGACCTAATGATAACAGAGCTGGTATTTCAGTCCCTAGAAAGAGTTTGTCTTTGAAGCCTGTGGATGTTCTACTGTAAATTGCTTGAGATAGGGCTTTGAAATGTAAAAGTTGGGCTATGCTTTTAGGCAGGGTACCAGAGTAACCCAAGGCATTGTGATTGTAGAGCAAGAAAGCTGCTTCTGGCTGTTCCCCAATATCCTAATGCTACATAAAGCAAGCTGACTGAAGTTCCCATTTTTCTGGACTTGGTCCCTTGACTGTCCTGCCTGGTCCCTGGCTGCTTCGAGGGACAATTCCTACAGCCTCTCTGGGCTTGAGAAGCAGAGAGGTGCTGCGGTCCTTGTGTGCCTATACCTCATTTTTTGTGAACTTGAGGATTAATAATCACAAACTTCACAGCAATTAAAAAAACTGCACCACAGATGCTAATTTAAGGCTACAGCAGTTTCACACTTATGATAGTTGAATTCCATGAAGAGGCTGCTGGCAGAAGTCCCTGGTCATAAAACAAAGGGAGGCTGAAGTGTTCTCAAGAAGGCTTGGAGTTTTTATGTCCATGAGCCAAAACATGTTTTACATGGGAGGCTAATCCCAGGTTTTGTCTTACTTGCTCAAATAACCTTTCAACCTCTCTAATATGAAGTAACGGATGGAGTACCACTCTGGCACAGGAGACTAGGATAAGACTGAATAATATTATTACTAAATTGCAAGTTTTCAGTTTCTGCCGACTAACATCTGGGAAAAGTTCCCTCTCACCCAGGAATCAGAACTGTCTCTGTTATTACTCAAGTCTAAACATGATAAATTAAGGCCAGAAAGTGTTTTTTGACTGTGCTAGCAGGGTGGGTGGATCAGCAAGGATCATAAAACCTATGGCTTTATCATAAAGGCCTGAACATAACTGTCAGGCTGCCAGTAAAATCTGCCGTGCTTGCAACACTCATCAGTTCTGGCAGGAACTCTATCAAAAGAGATGGGATAACTCAACAGCAAGATAGATTTTAATTAGTTTGTAAGCAAGCCTGGATTTTTCTTTGAATCTCACTTCAATGGATTTTGTTTTTAAACTCCCTAGAGAAAGACAGGTTGTTTCTAGGGTTGCAAAATGCTGACACTGCAGTGCTAAGGGCAGTCGTGACACCCACTTTGCTTTGAGTGCTCTGTGCACTGTAACTGGCAGTGTTGTGTGCTGACGGTGACCACAGCAAAGGCACTGGCTGCAGACAAGCTGCAGTCTCAGAGACGGGAGGCTTTACCTGCTGTACCAGTTCAGAGACTGTGCTGTTTTCCAGATACACTCTTCACAGAAAACAGGTTTCACCACGCACCAGGCATCTGACAGAAGTGACTCTTAAGTCTGTGATTTCAGTTAAACTGTTCTACCTTGTTGAGTAAACCAGTTGAACACCTCCCCGCGTTCATTACAGACTGTGCCAAGTGTGGTAACAGACCAATCCGTAGAGAATTGTTTGCTTCTTCTAGTTTAAAGTCTCTTTCTCACCTTTCCCTGCACCAAAAGGTTTTGGGCTGTTTTACCTGTTGAAGTAAAGCACCCAGGAAAACTGAATGCATGTTGAGTGTTCAGCACTATACCCAAAAGCATTAATATTAGGCCCTGGAAGTGCTCAGTTACCAGAACAGCACTAAACATGGTGAGATTCACTGTTCATTCAACTTACTGAATTCAGCCTAAGTTGTATGCATTCCTTTTATTTAAAAAGTTGTCCTAATAGTGCACGTTGCACCTATACAAAAGAACCTTTACACTGTCCACACACAGGTATATGAGGGCTCCAACACCTGCCACAGGTCTCAGCTAGATCACACTGCTCATGCAGCGTTCTTGGTACGTGGCATTTGGGTGGAGGGGGTGAGGGCAGAAGTCAGCAGTACTGGGAACTCGTGGCAAGTGGAATGTGTGTCCCCTTCAGAGACAGAAAGACCCCTGCCAATCCTAGATCCATTTGGGAAGAGGAATAGGGATAAAGTCTGTAGGAAGAGCACCAGTGTCACAACAGGAAGGTTACCAAGCTGGAGCAGTATTGGCCAAACGTCTCATGCGCCTAAGGGAGAGAGAGAGAGGTACAGTAAGTGCATGTTACAGTCATGTGAGGTCTTACCAAAACCAGTGCTTCTGAGGAGGCTGCCACAGCTTTGTGAATTTTTAGGCAGGTTTATTCATAGACAGAACTCCTCAGTCACCTGAGAGTGCCCCTGTTGGTAAGGGTAAGACACTCTTTCCACTAAAATCTTTTAGGGCACTTTTGCTCATTAAATTGGATTGAACCAGCTGCTATTGTGAACTCTTCTGTCAGCCATAGCTGATATACAAAATGACTGTGCTACTGTTAATTGGCAGTAAAAAAAACATCCTGGGAAAGAGCTGAGCCAGTATATTTACTGTTTCCACAATGTATCTTTTGAAGAGATACTAGCCATTCATTTATAGCTGCCAGGAAAAATTTCATCAAGTAGGTGCAAGCTCTTGACTGCTTGTCAAACATCACTTAGCAGGTCTCTGGTGGGCAGAGCTTCCCCTGGAACCACAGAGTGCTCCTGTGCTGGCAAACAGGTTGGCATCAGTCAGGCTAGGGCTGGGAGCTTGCCCATTGCTACATCAAATTGAACTTTACACCACATAAAAGGAAGCTTTGTGGCAGGATTCTAGGTAGCATGACAGTGCATGAAACTCTACTATGTTTCATTCATTCCTTCCTATACAAACAACCCACCTGAACAAGCAAAGGGCCCAAGGAAAAGAAAAAAAAGGGTTAAAAAAGCAAAAAAGGAAACTTCTTCAAGCAGGAGATGGTTAAAGTAGACATTTTGATGTTTGTGGAGGAAGGTGATAACAGTTTAATACCCTGAAGCTAAAGTTTCTGCTGTGGTGTGCAAGTCTGACATCCTGCCAGCTGCCTCTCAGTAGGGAAAGACAAACATCAAAGCTTGTAACTTCTGTCAAGGGACAGGCCAAGAGAGCTGTCTAAAGTAGTGGCAGTACCTTGTGTTTCTGTCCTGGTCTCTGATCTTCTTCTCCATCTCGGCATCTGTGAGGGTTTCCAGGAGAGGGCACCACTGGTCAGCGTCCCCTGTGTTGCGAATTGCGATCTCCACAGTCGGCAAAGGGTTCTCGCTGCAGGGCAGGGCACAGGGCAACAAAGCAACATCCATCAGTGGCCTCAGAGCACTCCCCTGGGTTACCAGCCCAGACACAAGCACAAGCACAACAGAGCATCATTTACAGTGTTTCAGGCTTCAGCATTGTTTCTTCACTCCGCTCAGTACAGTCTGGTTCCCCAAAGTTCACCACAGGCTCCTGGTTACAACCTTGTGGAACCTGAAGTTTCTGGGAATCCAGCCACCACTGGAGAGGAATTTGTGCTGGACCTGCAATTCTCTCCCACACAGGCCATTACATACCTGGCTGGCAGGGTTCAACCCCAAAAGGCACAGCTCATCCCATTCATTAGTCCTGGGAGTGCTTCTCCCAGCGCAGCACTGGAGCTGGGACTGTTCGCAGGGCTCCTTGTCTAGCCTTGCTGTTCTGCAGCTCTGACTTTCTAACTGTAGTTAGCACACCCCTGACAGCTCCTCCCTGGCAAAAGCTTGGCTTTCTTGGGAGCCTGATACTGGAAAGAGCAGTCTTTTCAGACCTGCTGTTGCAACCAGAGTCTGTGGCTAACAGGCAATGAAACACCAGGCTGTGTCCCAGATCACAAGAGCTGTTCCTCAGAGATTTCTCTGCCCTGACCAGCTGTATTATCACATGCACAAAAATATTTACTGCTTCACTAGCTGCTTTTCAGTAAAAGTCAACAGGAATTGACCAAGAGTAGCTTCCCAAATATTGACAGTGGAGCCGGAAGCCCAGCATAAATATAGAGGAGCCTCGGAATGTAAATGTTTGCTTTGAATTCTCAAAAGTGGCTCAGCCTGAGCTGCAGAAGTGTGTGTGTGTGAGAGAGGAGCCCTGGGACAGGTGTGCACACACATCCGGCCCCCTCCCCAGGGACATGCACCCCTACACAGGATTTCAGCACTCACAGGCAGCCCTCTCATTCCCCCAGGAAGGAACGCAAATGCAAATCATCATGGGAACACTCAAAATCTGCATCAAAGCTAATAACCTAAAATAACAAGTCTTCAAAGTAATGCTACCATGAAAAATTAATCCAGAGCCTTTGGTATCTGATCTAGGGAGGAAGCTTTAATCAAATCTACTTCCAGTACTGCTGACATCCACTAAACAACACTCAAACCCAGGAATTTCATCTTAGTCCTAGAATGCCACACATTCCAGGCCAAATACTAGATATTAACTGGGTTTTTGTTACTGATAGCATGATCTCTACCTCACTTACTATGCTTTACACTGAGCATTCACTGAATATAAATGGGGGATGGAAAGCTGGATTCATGCATAACCTAACTGCAAGGCAACTCAGATACCACATTTCTTTAGCAAAGAATCAGAGAGAAACTGAAAAATCCTCCCTAATCTCCCAAGCTCTACAGTAAGACAGCTCCTCCTCCCCTGTTTTTTCCTGATGAGGAGGAAAGTGCTGCTACCAGAATGGCTGAAAGGCACTGCCAGCTGCAGGCATCCCAGGAGAGCAAGGCACTGCCTCTGCTCAGGGTCCTGGCCTCTGGCAGTAGTGTCAGGGGCATGCCAACAAAGCAGGGAAACACCATCTTTTAGAAAGGTGACTCCTCAGGCATGTGGGTTTGTGTGTGAGAGAACCTGTGCCATCACACAGGTCTCAAAGGCAAAACTGGCTATGAAGTGTTTCGTGCTGCCTCCAGAAACACTCAGTACCCAGGAGGGAACATTGTAGCACACATTCCCCCTGAAAACCCCATAGGCAGCAGTTACCTGTCTGCCTCCAGTCCTGCCCTTCCACTGGACTTTAGGCTTTCTTTGTTTTGCACACAGCAGGCCAGCTGAAAAAAGTGCCCTGGCTTTCATCAACTAAAAGACAGTTTCACCTCTCCCTCAGATGATTAAGAGGCACATGATTTCTCAAACCCCCAGTCCCTTGAGATATTAAGGTTCTTTTGATACATCGAAAGCAGACCCTTTCCTTACATCAATGGAATGATTTGGAGCAACCAGCACTCCTGTGGTTTGAAAATTCAGGAACTAACCAACCACAGAACCCAAATATCATTAATCACTGTAAGGTTTCAAAAGTACTCCTTTGCTGGAAGAAAAAAGAGAAGAGGACGACATGTTTGTACTATGACAGAAAAAACGAGGTTTCAATTAGATGTTTTTTTCTCTCTGAACAGCTCATGTCTATGTACTTTGTTCTGTTGGGGTTCCTTTTTTAGTTTTTATTCTCCCTCTTACAATACTGCCACAGTCTAAAGAAGGCCTGAAATCTGCCTGTTTGAACTACCCCTGAAAGGAAGCACCCTTCAGTACCATGGCCCAATATATGGTTTTAGAGAGAACAGTGTGAAGTTGGCATTAACATAAGCCTGTGCAGTACTGACTGAAACTTTGCTTGCTGCAAGTTCCAGCGACTGAGCGGAAGCAAAGGGAAAATTGAACCCCACTCCCAGGAGTCAACACATACACAGATTACTTTCTTGGATATCTGCAATACATGGAGAAGCACAGGAAGAGGGGACAGACTTCACTCTCTGCTACTGCAGGCCACAATGCAGACAGCACTGCAGTACAACAGGTATCAGGTTCTCATCTACCACCCTGCAAGTTCCCATCACTTCTCAGGAATGCCCACCCACTGCTTTGTTGCTGTTGTTGGATGTGGTCCCAAGCCAGAACTGAAAATATCAGTCAGCTGTTGTGGAGGGAAAGGTAGAAGCCACCTCCCACCTTCCACGGAACATCAGCAGGATGGACACACAATCTAACAATTTAATTCAGAGTTTAATTCACATGTGCTAAAGGGACCCTTTCCATTTTCTAATATGAATCACTCTAGGGATCACTTTAGAACCAGGTAAATGCTGTGGAAGACTGGCAGGATAAAAACTACATCCAGAGGAAGCAGACTAGTGCAAGAGCAACTGGGCCGGAAGAGATCAGTGTCCATTTCTCACAGGAGGCTGACCAGGCAGGAAACCTCTGGATGGAGCAGGAAGAAGGACCAGAGCTCATGGCAGCAGCCAGCTTCCCCACAGTCTCCAGTTCCTCTTTGCTTACTCCCAGTCCAACTACTCCCTGCCCTCTGCCTGAGGTAGGACAGGGCCAGGCACGTTTCCCTTTGCTGCTCAGGCAGGTCATCCTGCTTCCTTTAACTGACCCCGACAAAACTGGTGTCAATCGTACCATTCCCTCCTCTGCAAATACAGCATTTGCTGAACTCTTAAACTTCCTTGACTGTCACCATGACCCAAGGTCACAAAACCTCAGAGTGTACATTAAAGGATTGTTACAGCTGCAGACTCAGCACTGTGCTGTGGATAACATCAGTGCAGGAACTCACCACAGAACACGACACAGCACAACTGGAAGCCATTTAGGAGACAAATTACAAAGCTGACTAATCAAATGACAATGCTGCATTCCAGCTGTGAGAAGGGCCTATGATCAAGCCACCTCTAACATCAGCCTGGGTAGAGAGGTACAGTTTCCATCAGTCCAAGTTCAAAAAACCAAAGCTTGAAACAGTGGATGGCCCAAGTTAGGCAAAGCCAACAAAACAAAAAGTGCATCTGGGGCTCATCATGACCTTACATTAGAAGAAGGACTGTCCCTGTTAATTAATTGTGTCAGCAGAAGCTGACATTTCATCAATATTTGGTCCTGAAATGTATTAGACCCAACAGGAAAAGATACTTAGGCACAAGCACAGAATATTGTTAAGATAGACAGAATGGGTGCAAGCCATAAGCACTAATTTCAAACAAAACCTTCTGCATCAGGTTCTAAGATCCATTGATGCAGATACCCATGCAGTACAAACACACCCCAGAGCCATACAAGCATACAAGCTCAGTACCTGAAGGCGTATGTCTTCTGATGCCAGCTCAGCTGTCCCCGGATGCTGTACGCAATAGTAGTGACAAACTCCCCACCCAGGCCAAGCTCTGAGCACAGCTTCAAGGCAAACTTCTCTGGTGAATTCTCCTTCTCTGACATGTCCCACTCAAACTGGTCTACAAGGGAGATGTTTCCTACATGGATGTTCAGCTGGAGATAAGGGAAGAAACAGATTGTTTGTTTCCACTTTCACGAAGGTTTGTCCAAGGTAATTGAACTGAGGAGGCAGAGGCTGAAGAGAACAGAGCAGTAACTCCTGTTTCATCTGCAGAGTTCCTTAACTGAATTCTTAATTCCAGTAGCATGAAGACAACTCAGCATTGCTCACCAAGGTTCAGCTCTTCCAAAGGAAGATGAACTATTTAATCATCTCAGAGGCTGGGCACATGGATGTTTAATAATCTATCACCTTGGATCTGTTCTCAATACAAAGGACAAAACAGAATCTGGTTGCAGGACTGGAATTAAGAGCTCCTTTGCTCTGAGGGAAGCCTTTGTACTCTTAGTCCCCCATAACATAAGCAGAGAAACCCAAATGCTTCTGCTCTCATTCTACTGCCTTCCTGTATTACCTTAATAATAACTCGTTGGTCTGACTGATCTTCTAGGATGCTGTCAGTTGGGTACGACTCGATCTGCTGTCGGATGGCAGATGCAATAGCAGGGACAAAGGTCAGAGGATTCAAATCCAGGTCATCACAAAGAATCTCAGAGAACATTTCTGGGGTCATTAGCTTTTCTGTTACAGAACAACAATGAACATTATAAACTTTCTTAGAAATTAATGTCTGCCACTTACAGAATACACAAAATTACTCCCACAGAGTGAGGTGACAAAGGGAATCCCAAATGCATCACCTTTTGCTTTTAAAAGGGTGTTTTGTACCAGGTCTGTAAGGACATACACACTGATACAGGGACTTACAGCCTTTTTTACCCGCTCCATGGTATCCAGACAGTGTGGCCACAGAAGCCACAGCCATTAACCTCAGCTAACAGAGTACTCTCAGACCACTGAGCTGATGAACTGGCTCAGGAAAAGATGCCAGTTAAACTCTTCAGGCTACATGTGCCCAGGAATGACTGCAACCCATGGAAGTGGCAGAGCACTTGCTAAGACATGCAAGCACTGAATACAGTCCAAAGTGGGAGAGCTTTAAATCTTTGTCTGTATGTGGCAAGGACATTTGGTGAAGGACACAACTTTCTCCAGCCTCAGGAAACTCTCCTGGCTACATACCATTCATGTTCCACGTAAACGCGTCTCTGAGTTTCTGCCCATCAATTTCCATATCAAGCCTGATTGGAACCAGAACCTCTGGCTGGGATGCATTCTCATGGATCACTGCTGGGTCATGGTCATCAAAGCTAAAGTGAAGAGCAACAACACAGTATATGCAATGACCACATGACACATCTGGCATCCATAGAGGGAAGGCAACACTTGTTGGAAGCAATCCCCACACTCCAACTCCCCGATCAGTCTACAGACAGACTCCTCAGTGCAAGTTTACAGGGCTATGGCAACTAATACCAGTTTATCACCTTTTATTACATCTATCATAACACATTCCTGCAACTAAAACAAGGAAGCCTTCTAGGATTACATTTATCTTGGTTGCCTCAACTTTTATAATGGAAAAAACATTAGTCATTAGCTTCAGCAGCATTTTCCACTAAATAAACTGGATCAAAGTTACTGGTACATGTCAGTGAGAAGCAGCCTGTCCTTCACAAAGAGGGTCTGCAGGCTCCTCAAATGACAACTGCTCAGCAAATCAGCAGGAAATAGAAGGAGCTCATCAGGAAAAGAATGAACCATTTTCCTGACAAAGGAACACCTCTGTCTGCTCTGAGACATGGATGGCTACTGTAACGAAGAGCCTCAAGACATACAATTTAACTAAGAACCTCCAAGTTAATGACCTGTAGGTCTTTTGTCAGTTAGGGATGAATCACAACATTACACGAACTCATCAGGACTACCCTGGCAGCCTGTCATTCTGGTAACCATTTCCACTTTCCAGAAGCAGGAAGCTGTCTTACCACAGAGGGAATGTTCTCTTCTTATCCCTGCCCATGCGATTCCTGTTGATTGTTGTTGAGCACGGCACCGCATCCAGGTGATGAGAGCTGTTGGGCAGGGTCGGCACCCACTGGTTGTTCCTCTTTGCCTTCTGTTCTCTGAAGGAGACTGGATGTTAACCTGCAGGCCCTCAGCACCACTGCAGCTACTCAAGGAATGGTGTAATTTTAAACTTTAAGTCCTATTACAAGTTCCTGCTATTTTATTCTGGAACCATCAACATTACTGTTTCACCAGGAACTCATGTTCCACACGAGCCTCTCGGAAGGCCATTCTCCAGCTCGCAAATATCCATCAGATATGAATCCAGGTGCATCTTTATAAATACTAGATTCATATTTGGATTTTCTGTCTATACTTTACAAAAGGACTGCTGAGAAATGTGAGGTCTCCAGAAGGCAGTATGTGCAGAGAGTGTTCTGTAAAACATCTGCTACAGATGGAATGCAGTAATTGCAAAAGAAGTTGTATCATCAAACACTTAGATTTTTCTTCCTGTTTTATGTGGGCAGTAACCCAATCCTTACACTCAGGAGATCCCCATTTGCTCAACAGTGCAAAAGACTTAATGCAGACTGGCAAACAACCCCTGCACAACGGTCAGGGCTTATGCAACTCCTCCTGCTTCCTGCCCAAGCTGACAGCTTCCAAGCAGCTCCGTTCTGAGCTTGGCCCTCACCGACGTTTACCTGAGGTAGGTAGGAGGTTCTGTGCTGATAGACACTGCCTTGTACTTCTCATCGTTTCCATCCAAGATCTCTTCCACTTCAGAGGCCTTTAACAGTGTCACGCTAGTGGCTAATGTTGTATAGCCATGATCTATTACCAGGAAAGATGCCAATAATTAACACGGAAAAAGGCTACATAGCACTGTAGCATTAACAGGCTACATAGTGACAAGCCCTCTCTGGCACTGCAGGAGGGACTAAAACAGAGATACAAGTGTCCTTTGGGCTTCATCTTCTTGTAGATATTTACAAGGCCCAGAAAACAATCGACCCTCACTGGACTTAAAGGTTGGAAATAGAGATGCAATGATCAATAGAAAAGCTGTTAAGACCCAGGAAAGGGGGGGAAACCTCAGGACAGCTCCTGCTGAATGACAGAGACCATCTGCATTGGAGAGTCCTGCTAAGGTTCTGAGAAAGAAGAGTTAGGCATGGGATTGGGAAGCACAATTAGGACGACCACAGGGAGAGATCAGAGGAAGAGGATTAGACATTAATATTATTGTAATAGCACCAAAGGTCACAGTGGACATTCTTCCTCTAGCACAGCTAAGAATAACACGCAGATGAGACTTACATCTTCGGGGACTGTGAGACCGCTGATTTTCTGTTGGGGGAAAAAAGAAAGCAAGAGGTCAGCAGGATACTTGGAGGAAAGAGACATAAGCCCAGAGTAAACCATTATTTTTATTATGCTTTAGTCTACAGAACATACAAGAAGTCATATTGCTAAGAAATTTAACTGCTTGCTCTTAGTCCCTCAACAAAAACAATACTAATATTCTCCCTGTAGCAGTCACATCAGTAGCAACACACCACAAATTCTGGCAGGCACAAACATCCAGTCCCTGCAAGAAGCAAAGTTAAGCAAAGATGCACATCTTCAATGGGGCATCCTTGCAACACTCCTGCCTACTTGACGAAAGAGACAAGGATGCCCCTCTTAGTCTATAAAAATCTCTTCTGAAATACTGTATTGGTTTGGAGATGTGGTTTTTGCTTTGTGATGAATGTAGCCAACCCCAGGAATTCCATGATGGATGTTTCCATTTCAGAACGTTTTTGATCAGGTGATATTTGTTGCCAGGCTGAGCCAGGAGCCACCAGTGCCACCGTTGCAGGGTGCTCCATCACTGGGGCAATCTGAGGTGATTCACACAGCCCTCAAGGTGCACAAGCTTCTGAATCGCCAGGAACGGTTTTTCAAGGCAAAATTTTCGATAAACGTTACTGGGAATGTTTACTCATCTTCTCACCGTGTGAAGAGGCCACTATCTTCTTCCTTTCTTCCACCGTGGCCAGCCGCCTCCAGAGTGAGGGGTATCTCTTGTACAGGGAACCCCGAAACATGCGCAAGTAGTTTCCCACCTACAAGAAGAGAAGTGGAGATGTGGCCTGGTATTCCATTTAAGAGATTTTTAACAGGAGCTGGAAGAAATTCAGCTCTCTTTAACAATAAGAAAGACCTCTTAAGAGGGTGTTTTTGTGCTATGTTTGGCATGAAACAGCACCCCGATTTTTCTGGCAATACAGAAAACAAAATTTTTATCAGCACTTATTTCACTAGCGCTATCTGATTTCACTAGATACAAAAAACCTCCCAGCCAGTGATAATAGGAAATTTAATAGGAAAACACTCCATTCATTTGCATGTATTTTTGAACAACCTACCCCTTTTTTACTTCAGTTTCTGCATCAGTGTGCAATGCTCAGTTGGAATTAAACTAAACCAGATACCCAGCTCTCTGACACATTATTTTTACTTTGAACCTGAGTCATCTAGACATTATTTGACTACAGCAAATGCCCAGAGCCTTGTATTTTGTTTTAAACCCTTTGAACATCAAAAGTGTGATTGCTGCCAATAGTCCTCTTTCAGATTTACTTACCATCTGTGAAGCAGTTCTGTTCTTCCGGGCATAAGATCCTCACCTGTGCTGAAGGCTACAGCAGGCCTTGCTGAACAACACAACTATTTCTAGACTCTGAAATCAAATTTTTAGACTGACAGGACACTGGCAGACTGCCACACAACAAGGTTTTTATTCCTTGTTTGAGAGGATTCTCTTCTGATCTCAGTTTTTAGCTGTATCTTTCACTCTACAGTGCTCATCAGCAGACAGAAATTAATGGTAGATAAAAAAGAACGCTGTTCCTTCTCCATGTACCTGGTATGGCAATCTCACAGCTCAGCTGACTGCAGTTACAGTTTTCTTTCAAACTCAACATTTCACATGAGAGAGCGAGGGGTGTTTAGTCCCTGCTCAACCTATACAACTGGCAGTTAAACTTATCCAGTATTCCCTTTTTTGCATCAAGGTGGGGGCTATAACACTTCTTCCTGTTTTCAGCTGTTTCCCTGGTGCTAAAGGGCCAGTGTTTCTTGCTTGAATAAGGCTCTTCTTCAGGGAGGCTCAACATCCTCTCAGCACAGGATAACACAGTGTCAGCACAGACACTGGGGTGCTAAAACTCTGCCCGCCAGTGTTTGTTGACCAGACTCGTCTGCACAAGGCAGAAGGAGCTGCACTGGCTGATTTTGGTGCTGTTTCTGAGCCCAAAGGCCCAGGTGTGGCATTCGTTGCCTCGCAGCACATGAAATAGTCCAAACCCCTCAACAGCTGTGTACAGAAATTGTCGGTGATCAGAAGCGGGGCCTCAGGCTGCGATCAGGCGAGGATCCGGACCCCACGTACCCATGCGCGTCCCAGGGGCCGCCTTTACTGGGAGCACTGGTCCCCCCAGTTCCCCCAGCACGGCCGAGGCCCTCGGGCAGCGCCCACCGGGGGGCAGAGGGGACCCGCGGGGCCGGAAGGCCGCTCCCCCACGCCACGGCTCTCCCCCGCCCCTTCCCCGCCCTGAGCGCAGCCTNCCCCCGCCCCTTCCCCGCCCTGAACCCAGCCCCCCCCATCCCCCGCCGCCCGGCCCGGCCCCCCGTATCCCCCAGCCCGGCCCGGGCCCGGCTCCCGCCCGGGCCGCACCTCGGAGCCGATCATGTAGAACTCGCCGTCCTCCTCCAGCTGGAACTTGACGGGCTTCTGCCCGAAGGTCTTGCTCAGCGCCATCATCATCATCGCGGCGGCGGGCGGGGGGCGGCGGCGGCGGCCGGAGAGCGGAGCGCAGCCCTGCGGCGGCGGGAGCGACAACGGGCGGCACCGCGGCCTAGTGCGGGCCCCGCTCGGCGCATGCGGCGGGAGGGGCGGCCCGGGGCGGGGCGGGAAGGAGGGACGGCTGGGACGGCAGCATGTAGAAAAGAGGAGGATTTTATTGTCGCGGGGCGGTACATAAATACGCACAGAGCCCCGCACGGTGCGCGCTGCGCCGACGGCTGCGGCTCTGCTCGTGGCGGACGGCACCGGGACACGGCAGCATCACCGCCCGCTCGCCGCCGTTTCTCCAGCCGCGCACCCGGGTTGGGCTGGAAGGTGAAAAGGGAAGAGACTCTTCCCAGCCCGGTGGTGTCTGGCGCAAAGCTGAACAGACACGAGGGGTGTGCGGTGCCAGCCCGGGCCGGGAACGGCGGTACGAGAGCGATCAGTGCATCTGAGCATCCCGGGATGGGAACGTCGCCGGGATGAGCGCGGGGCAGTGTCCAGCACTGGCACCCAGCACCGTGGAGGGAGGAAGGGAGGGGGCCCCTTGTCTATATATAAATCGGTACAAAATCTTAACGCACGCTAGTGATACAACATTAAGCCGAGAGTAGGGCTGCGGCAGGGCCCTGGCAGTCACCACGGCTGCCCCGGCTAAGTGACTCTGGCAGCAGCCGCACGTCCAGTCCTCCTCCGCAGGTAGGGTCGGTGTCCTTCAAAACCCCGGGCTGGGGGATCCTTCCTCCTTGGCCAGCGTCTGGAGCAGCAAAGGGCTGCCGTAGTGAGTTATGTAAACATAGGAAATGCCACTGGATCAGTTCTACAGGATGGGGTTCAGATTAATTATGAGAGCATGATCCTATTACAGGCTGGCCTGATGGCTTCTGGGATGCTATTGCTAGAAGAGTGTGGCCACCCTTGCTTGCAAAGAACATGGCAGCTGCTTTTACATTGATAGCAACTGAAGCTGGGACTGCTGGAACTGGAGAGGAGTGGACTTTGTCACTTGTGACAGACACCTGTTGTGTCAGAGGCTGAGCCTGGAAGGAAGCCAGGAATGGCAGAGAGAACCCTCTGTGTGGCTGCTGGAGGTAAGGGTGATGAAAGGGGAGCGTGGAGGACATAGGCATCCCCCTCATCTGAAGGAGTTGGAGGAGGGTGTACAGCTGAAGAAGTCCTGGCTGATCTGGCGTGGGTAGCCCTCCAGCACTTTCACCTGGACTGGATCGAACTTCCAGTAATCTCGGCCTCTCAGGAAATAGGCAAAACCTGTGGGTGAGAGAGGAAGGGTTAAAAGAGACAGCGTTCATATGGCTCAGAGCTCTTTCCCAGCATTTTGTTCAGCTGTCACTCTGCAACACATGCAGTACTGAAAGAGAGCTGGAAGAGGCAGGAGATTTTACTTGAACTCAGGCTTGTGGCATTCACTTTTCTTTCACACTGTTTTAGTTTTGATAAAAAGTTTAGTTTTACTTTTTGGACAGTAAACAGGATGGGTTTTATTTTATTTTCCTGATGGGTTTTAATATGCTGTACGCTTGTAGTGACCCAACCCTGTGAGGGCAGAGGATATCTAGGACAGGGAACTTGTGAAGACCTGCTGCAGAGCATCTGTTACTGTGGGCAAGCTGCCCTGGAATTTAGGTTCTGGAAGCAGTGGGGAATTGATTCACTTCATCCTTAGAGAGGAAAGAGGCACTCACCACACCTGTCATCCCAAGCACCCTGGCTGTCCCCAGTGTTTCTGTGGCACTGTCATAGTGTCTTCAGCATGGGGCACATTGGGGAGCACTGGTCAATACCAAAAGCAGCCTGTTCATTGTTCAGCTGCCCAAGTTGAAGTGCGGACAGTGTTTCTGTTGTCTTCTCATCACTTTCTTTGGCAGGAGCAGTAAGAGGTGGGTAGGACTCTGTGACCATTCCTCAGTCAGATATTTTACTTCTCTCTATCATACACTTACATATTAATTGCTGCAATTAATGAGAATGACACTTCTTATTTCATGGCCGAAGCCTCAATTCCCTACCCACTGGAGGGAACTGCCCCTCTACACTGTATGGGATATGTTACGCTTGGGAAGTGTCCACTAGTACCACATGTCTAAATCTGCCCAGCTCTTCCAGCTGGGCAGTGGTGCCAGCCAGAGCACCCGCCCCAGAGCAGGCCATGATCCTGCTGCACTGACCAAACTCATCCTGAAAAGCGGCGTCGATCTCCTGCGGGACACCGCGCCAGTCGGCCATAGCCCGGGGATAGATGTTGTCCACCTGGCGCCTGTGAGGGTTGAAGCGCCAGTAGTTGCCTCCACTGAAGATGTAGATCTTGTTCTTCTCAGCCCCCCACACCAGAGCTGCCTGCACAGGGGATGCAGGGAGGCCCAGCTCCACAATCGGGGTGGGACCAGATACCCGTCTCTCGCCATCATAAATCCAGTATTGAGAATCTATCGAGGAGACAGAAAAGGAAGACAAGGGGTCAGATACTCCTTGGTGTCTGATAGTTCGGCAGTGAGCTGTGCAGCTGGAGCTGGTGCCTTGGCAGAGCTCCCACGGGAAGCTGTGCCTGAGAGGCAAAAACACCACCAGTGTAATGGACACTACCACTTGCGTGTCCAAAACGCTGCGTTGGCATCCCACCTCAGTCCAGCCTGGTGAGTGTTGGTGGGGGACAGGAAGGCCCATTTCAGCAGCATTTTTTGCTATTTGTGGAAGTTATAAAAGACTTGGCTGGAGGGACCAGCCTCTACCCTGCAACCTCAGGACTTGGTTGCATGTGGGCATGCACAGGCACAAAGGGGGCATGTGGCTGGAAAGGAGTGAGCTGCAGAAACCAGGAAGAATTTGCCAAGCTGATATAGAGACTGAAAGCATAGGTCCAGATTAGATTAAAATGGGAATCTCTGTAATTAGCCTACGGCATGTAATACTTTCCCCTTATCTCATTTTAACTCACCGTAGAAGCCTGCCAATTTTAGCACTGTAAGCCCTTGTGTGCAGGTCAGGTGCTAAGTAATGTATTTATGCAGGAACTCTGCCTGCAGAGCCACGTGGTGGGATTTTGGTACTCGGTCTCATGGTGTGCAGACAGGGTGTGCACACCCACAATGAGTTCCCATGTCATTGTGCATCCCTCCTATTAAAGTTACACTTGGAAAGAGCGTTAAAGTAAACAGTGGAGCTGAAACGGGATTTGTTGCTTGAACTCCAGAGCTAGTCAGGAGGGCCTTGAACTCCAGAGCTAGTCAGGAGGCAGTTTCATTTTTAATCTCTGTGGTTGCTGGAGGTTGCCTGGCTCTGCACCCAGGCTCCCTGTAGGCTCATAAAGTCATGGGGTACTAGGGAAGTTCCACATCCAGGTCTCTGGGGAGCAGAGAAAATGCTGTACATTCCCTGAACAGGGCCCTGGGGACACAGGCACAGGTGTTTCACAACCAGGTAAGCTGCTGGGGCTCACTTCTAGCACAGTGCTTCCCATGACAGCTGGGGAGATGGAGCAAATGTTTCCTTCTTTCTCCTCTGCCAGCAGCATTGCCAGGGCAGAGGCTCATTACCAACGTTTGTGTTCCAGGGAAGGAGAATGGGCTGTGGTTAAAACAAAAGTGACCCCTTGTTCTCTCTTCCCTTCTCAACACCTGATAAAAAGTTTAAATAGGTAAGGAAACAAATAACAAGGATTACTGGATTGCTGAGGATTTCCAGGAGATTTATTCTCCCAGGAACCTGCTGGGTCCTGACTACCACTAAGTAATTGAGATGCATTTCTGAGGCATCTGATCACGGTCCAGCTCTTACCTTGGAAAAACCAGATATTGCCCAGAGGGTCCTCGAAGGTGGCATCGACAGAGAGGGGGATCCCCTGCCAGTGGCGAGAGGCCAGAGCTGGGTAGCCGTCCTGCAGCTTTCCAGCTCGGAGCCGCCACACGTAGCGGGACTTGAAGAAGAACAGCTCCCCTCGGATGGTGGATGCAGCATCAAAAGTTGTGTCACAGGCATCGGGCTGCACAGCCTGCCAAAGCACAGCAGGTCAGGGGCTTGGACCCCAGGAGCACCCCTCACCCAGGCTGGGTTCAGCCGAGGGGAAGGCCCTGTGTCCAGGAAACTGCCCAGTTTGGGTTGGGCGTGTGCTGCCCAGAGATCCCCTCCCTGCACATCCCAGTGCCAGCCATGGGGTCCGGGCCTGGGCTCAGCAGTGTTAGTGGAAGAGGCAGACACCAACCCAGGCTCCTGGTGAGGGCAGCCCCAGCCAGGGTGTCAGGGAAGGGCACAGACAAGCCGTTCACTCACCTCCACGTTGGTGATCTCATTTGTTTCGAGGTCTGGCTGGGGCAGCTCTGCTGGCTGCGTTGGGGTTGGGTCAGGATCCGGTGAGGGCTTCCCATAGAGGTACTGGATACCTTGCTTGTCATCCTCACTCAGGCTTAGGGGGTAGCGGAAGATGTAGAAAGGAGACATCAGTGACTTGGAGACAGCCGTGTGCTGCAGGCCCAGGACGTGGCCAAACTCATGAGCAGCCACTTGCAGAAGGTCAGTGCCTACAAAGGGAGAAGATGGAAGATACTTTTGTCTGCTCACATGCTTTTGCCTCCTGGGCCTGTTCCTACCCGTTACCAGACACTGACATATATTGTAGGAGTCCGAAAAGAGGAAACAGAAATCTGCCTCCACTAGGTTGTTCCCAGATTTTTCCTGTGTAGCTCCAAAATATGTTTGTGGGGGGTTTTTTAAGGAGTCAAAGGGCATAATGAAGGGATTCACTGGTTCAGAAGTATCGTGAATCAATTCATACTCACCTGGACATGTTGGTAATTTGCTATTCTGTTGTTAGAGGCTCCTGCCACCTCATCGGCTACCAGGAAGAAAAGAGTTTTCCACGCACTTTTGGAAAGGAGAAATTTGCCCAGAGAAGGAAGTCTAGACCATAGGTGTAGGTGGTGGGGTGGTAAGGTTGGTGTTTGTCCACCCAGCCTTGCAGCAGTTGTTGGCTAGAGCTGAAGTTTAGCATGTCCCAGTTAGATCACATCCACTGGGGAAGATACTGGTGTGAGTGAGGGAACTCTCTGGGATTAACACTTGCCAAAGGCTGTTGTCACACAGACAGCAGAGGGAGCTCATTTATTGCTTGTCCAGGGACTGTGTCAAGAAGGTGTCATTTAGAAATAAATCCATAGAAAATGATCCAATGTCAAGGCCTGAGACTTCTTCACCAGACTTACACAGATTTATGGGAGATCATGTTTTAGGAATACATGACCTTGGAACATCTACAAAAGGAGAAGGGGAAAAGGGGATTTCATTACACAAACTTGTATTGTTTGGCAGATTTTGTTTAGCTTCCAATGGGTCCTTTTTAAAGCTAATAAATTTCACTATGAGTGGAGGCTGTTTGTTGACAAGTCCCAGCATATTCATTCATGTGCCTTCAGCCAGAAATCCTCCAAGCTGCAGCCCAAGTGATGAGAACAGCGGGGAGTGAGTCAGCCAGCCTTGATGCTCCAAGCAGGATTTCCCTGCTGGCTCCAGGGGGAGCAGATCACTTCTCAGCACCAGGACCAGATGGGACAGGGGGAATACAGTGGGGAGGAACACCTGGAAAGGGTGGAGGGGAAGGTGAGCCCTGGCCTTCCTCCACTGGCCAGCTTTACGTGGAAGTGATGAATTTGCACAGCACTGACCTGATTAAATCAACACATCTAAGTCAGCTGAGAGAGTGGGATTTCTATGCCAGTGATTTATTACAAACGTTCGGACACTTCTGTTTGGCTTGGCAGGCTCCTCACTTGATGCTTTCCAGTGCTGGCAGATCAGCTGTGCTGTCAGATTCTCCAGGGGAGGTGCACAACAGCATGGCTGAAGGAGCTGTGCTGGGCAGCATCTCTGTGTCCCTCATGGATGGTCCTCCACATGGGGTGCTGCTTCCTGCACGGCTCTGGATTGACCCCAGGGTACGCCTTAGCCCTCCTCACACTTGTGCTCTCCCATCTGTAAAATGAGGCTAAGGATTTCCCTGTCTCACTGAGAGCTGAGTCAAGGATTTATCCAGGTTTATATCGTAAAGCTCTTTTCAGCATATTAAATGGCAATTAGCTCCAAAGAGCTTTTACAACAGTTATTTATGGATGATATGTGTGTGGCGGGGAATGCCATGGAACAGAGCTGGATTCTGATGGGAACTGGTGTCCATTTTCAGTTCCTGGTTTGCCCCCAACACTGTTTTATGGGAAAATGTAGGAAATTCTTGAACAACACAGGCAACCCCAATGGACGGTGAAAACCGACAGAGCCCACCCCTCCCCCAGGAGCAGAAACACTTCTGTAAAAATATCCCGTGCTCTGTGATTCTTGTTTTTGGTCAGCATGAGCAGGGTTGGAGACAGAGCAGTGCTGTGCCCCCCGCAGTCAAACTGGCCTACAGCTGACACTGACACAGGCTTTGGGGGAGCCCACTGACATGGCCAAAATTTTTGGGAAACCCCAGAGAGGCCTGAGGTTAACTTGGGCTTTGTGATTATTTCTTTGTCCCTGTACATAAACTGGGAAGGAGGAGGAGGAGCTGACCTGGGTTAATTTTGGTGAGTCTTCCAGAAACTGATGGTCTGGGCAGTGATCCAGATGGTCCCAGGCAGTACTGCAGTATCTCATGAGATACTGTGACACCAGACCCTGAGTGCCCAAGCAAAGAGCTACCAGCTTAGATCTATTATTAGCAAAAATTTTTAAAAGAATCTTGACTGGATGTGGCGTTGTTTATGGTCAGAGCATTCCCAGGCCACAGGGACAGATCTGGAGCCCGGGTGGTTTCCCTTTATGGACTTGTTTGAGGGCAGATGGTGAACAATGCATGCAGGGACTGGGACTGAGACTGTTCTTTGGAAGACAACTGTGTCACACGGAGCTTGAGCCTCGGTTTTCCTTCATCCTTTCCCTGTTTCATTTCTAATGACTCCTGCCAATTCAGGGTGCAATTCCCCAGTGGCAGGGCACATGGCTGGGCAGAGGAGCCATGTCTCTTGCTCCCCACACAGGAGGAGTCCATGGGGGAGCCGGGGTCCTGCTGCTGGGTACAGGCTCTGCTGTGGCTGAAAGACGAAAAGACCTGAACACTAACAGTAGGTTTCTAAGCGGTGGGAGATGACAATGCTCACCACAAAAATAGTTATTGCCTCTCAGTTTTACAGGGTCCCTGTTCACACCACAGGGGATTCATTTCCAAGCTCACTCACAAGCACCCTGGAGCGTCCACAGCTTGCCTTGAAACAGTACCATACCCAGGTTGTTCCCAATCGTCCAGGTCTCGTCATAGTCAAAATGAACGTCTCCTTCTCGGTGTGTTTTGGGGAAGAACGCGTGTGCCAGGATCCCTCCGGGCCCATCAAAAGGCAAGTTGTCTCCGTGCCAGTACCTGGAGGGAAGACACGTTGCACCTCAGACAAAGGGCCATGGAGCTGCAGCATCATATGGCCAATGGTAGGAGCCACTGAGAGGGGACAGCAGCTCTCATTCCCATCCTAAGTTCATCCTACCAGTCCAGATCAACTGCTCAGAGCTATTCCAATTGCCACGAACCAAGTTCTGCATCAGAGCCCTGAGGAAGCAGCTTGATCACACCAAGCACTGAGGAAGCAGAGTTCAGTCACACCAAGACCTAGAGAGTTTGTATGTTTTCTCAGGGATGTTTCTCCCCTCCCCCTCTTCAGCTTCCAGCCCAGAGCTGACTATGGAGCCTAAAGAATTAAGGAGGTGATTGCTTAAGCCAAGATTAAGTTGATATTACTGAGTGATGAGGGGCTGCAGAGGGGCAGCTGGCTGCAAACCCAGCCAAACTCTCAGGTCTTCACTCAAGCCAAGACGCTGATGAGTAATGGAGGAAACCCATGAGAGATGTGGCCACTTGAGAGAGCCCAGGGAGGCGCAGGCAAATACACAGCATGGAAATCGCATCACTGCTTGGACAGTCTCCACTGCCTTCATTAGCTCTGTGCAAACATGCAGCTCAGGGAAGCCTTTGCCCCAGTGCGTATTTTGCCAAAAGGGAATTTCAGGCCAGGAGCCAAGATTCACTTAACCAAGAAACTATATTTGTCTTTGGGCAGACAGTTACATCGTTCAGTCAAGGGACAGGATGGAGGACCTGAAGATGGAAAGTCAAAACAAACTCTTAAGAAAACAGCCTGTGGGCAAAGAAAAGTAAATGTACCAGGAAAATTAATGAATGATCAGTAACGGTGCTGTGCACAGCCAGTGTGGAACAGCTGCACTTACACCAAGCAGCCCACAACTGACAAAACTGAAAAGATCCTAGTGTCTGAAAGCAGAAATATGAGCCTCCATTTAAGTGCCTAAGTTGTGCGCTGGTAGGTCTCTGCTCTGGTTACAGCCCTGCTCCTCTGGCTGGGAGGAGGGTGCTGCTGCCCGCCATGCTCACCTTGTGAAATCGATGACGATGTCAGCCCGTCCCTCCTGCACCTCGGTGAAGGTCAGCGGGGTCACATCACTCCAGACTTTCAAAGCTTCCTCAATGGTCCTTCTCACTTTAGCTTTTACAAGTTGCCATGGGAACCTGATAATTCTGGAAGGCAACAGACACTGGATGAGGAGAGCATCAGCTGCTGTCCCGTGGACTGCTGTCACAAAGACACCAGTTCTACAATCAACATCACTATGGCCACCACTCTCAGCACCAGAACATCTCCAATCCATACATGCACTGCTCCAGCATCCTCTACCAAGCAACTTGTGCAGCAGATAAATCCCATCAGTATTGAAACCCTCTGGCTGGTGTGCCAGAGGTGAGTTCCCTGTAGAGTTTTGCAGATTCTGTTTTGTTCTGAAGTGCCACAGCCCTCTCCAGGTCTGTCCCCTGTAAAGCCACCACCACCAAGATTCCTGAGAGTGGTGTGATGCAATTTCTTCTCCTCAATCTCTGCATTTTTTGCCCCTGGAAACTTGGATTCACTCAGCAATTGCTCCCACTTCCTCCAATAACAAGAGCGGACTGAAAGGTCTGTCACAGAGGGAAGTTTCTTTCCCTTCCATTAACAGTATTGCTGTATGTAAATCTCTGCTGTGTTTCTTTCTTTAACACTATTGACCAAAAAGGAAAAAAAAAAAAGAAGCCTTTCTGTTATCTACAGCCTCCTAATGGTGTGAGGAACTGTCTCCTGTACTGGATTAAGCAAAAGATGATTTACATGCTGTCAAGGTCCATATGACTGTGCTCACTTCTCCACTCCACATACCCCTGAGGGCAGCTGGGGAGGCAGCACAATCCTCCCGCCAGCCCATTGAGTAGATTCACAGTTGAGAATGTGTGGGGTGATTTGGGCAAAACTTCACACCGAAGTCGTGTTTATGGGACCATCAATAACAGCTGAATAAAAAGATCTTTTTAAAATAAACTGTGAGGTGAGCCCCTCACGAGGTGGCTGTGGGGGCAAAGGCACAGCAGGGGAGTGCTGGTGGTGGAGGCTCAGCCCAGCACACGTGAGGGAAGTGACCGCGTGTGCCCAGGGGTGTTGGTGCGGGACCGAGCGAGGGCTGACGCAGCGGCTGTGCACAATGTGCTGGGGCAGGGGTGGGTGGGCAGCTGTGTTTATGGAGCGTGTGCTTGAGGGGACGTGCGTGAGGGGATGTGGAGGTGCTGGGGACAAGCCTGATGTGGTTCAGCATGTGGCTCCCCTGGGCCGTGCCTGCCCTTCAGCTCTCACGGTCCCATCACAGCGTGCTGCGCTCCAGGGAACATCAGACTGAGCAGCTGGGGAGGGAGAAGCCAGCCGGCCTCACTGCCATTTCAGGCCTCCCTTACTTGTAGGTGAGATCGGTCTTGTCCCAGCGTCCGCCAGAGAGGACAAACCGCTTCTGCCGGTTCCGCCCGTTCTGGCTGTCCGTCAACACCGGCAGGTCCGGCACGCCGCAGCGGGGGGGATTCCAGCGAGCTGCCTGCCCAGCTGCACCCACGGGGAAGCCCTTGGCAGGCACGCCCGTGCCCACGGCGTTCACCAAGGCAGACAGCCAAGGAGCCTGCTCCTTCCAGGTGTGATGCTTTTGAGACATGTCCTAAAAGGGAAAAGCAAAACCATGACTTCAGTGTCCATGAAGACTTCCTGTTGCAGAGTGGTGGACAACTGCCCACAGCAGTCCTGCAGCAGTGAGTTCCACCTCTGCCCAGGGCTGGTTCCTCACTGCTAGGGCACAAACTGCTCCCCACAAACATGCCGTGTTCCCTGGGCTCTGCTGCTCTCAGGCTGGGTCGCACCTGGGAGGCACTGTGTCATGCACGGCACCCACTAAGCACTGGGCTATTTCTGGTCCACATTTCCTTGGCAGCTGGCCGGCAGGAAATACTTTTGCAAGCTGTGGACGAGAACCAGACCCTTCAAGTATAAAACAAATCACTCGGGAATAAATTCTCCCCCTTTGCCCTACATCCTTTATTCCCCCCTGGCCCCGGGTAGAGGTGATATTAATGAGAGGAAGTCTTTAGTCCCTATCACACAGTTGTGCTCCCTGTTGTCACTTCCGTGGTGTCCTCTTGCTGTCCTGGCACTGTGGGCAGGCTCTCAGTATGGCCAGTGGACACAGCAGAGCAGGACACAGGGATCTGGGGGTGAGAGCCCAGCCCATGGAGCAGAGAGCAGCAATGACTGTTCACGCAGCCCCTGTCACTGCCTGAGGGAAGGAATGGACATTCCCCTTGCCTCACAGTACCTGTGATTGTGCTTGGGATAAGATCTCCTGGGCTCTTCCACACTTAGTTGGAAAAGCGAGGTTTCTCTTTACAACATTAATTAATGGTAATTAGCTGACTTCCACTGGTTTCCCACATGACAGCAGGACTATATTGCCATCATGAAACACGACCCAGGTGTCATCTCCAACCTGCTGTGAGGCATGTGGGGTGAGAGGTGCTTGGTCCATGTCACTGTGCTGCTGAGGGCCAAGCACAGATTTTTTTTTGCCTGATTTTGTGCAGCAAATTTAAAGGTGTTTGAGCAGCGGGAGGAGCTCAGATGCAGCAGAGGTGCATCTCTAGTTGGACAGGCAGACTCTGTCCCACAGGGCTCCAGAGGGAAGACCTGGGCTTTAGGCATGCTCTTTCTTCCCCCCCAAAAAGCTGCCTTCTTCCAGGCCAGCTTTCCTGGCTGCCCTGCCAGGGACACAAAGGTCAGGATGGCGTGATGCCAGAGCTGCCATGATGCCGTGTAATCCGCGTGCTGCCACCACTCTGTTCCCTACAATGAGCCCATTCATGCGGGCTGGAATGAAGTGTGAAGACCTTGGCATTAATTCCGCTACTGAGCTCCCGGCTCTGCAGTGGCCCCGCGCCTCTGAGCGATGCACAGATGGACAGGGGAGCCAGGGAGGTCACACAAGGTGCAGTTTGGGTGTCCATACATCACTTTAGGCCTTTTGTGTGTCTGTCACCGCTAGCCTGCTGGCTTGTCCTCCACAGACAGACACCCTTGGTGGCTTGGCACCTGCCAGCCTTTGCCTTAGAACCATTGAAACAATCCTGGTGTCCCAGTGCATTTTCACACACCACAGGAACTGCAGCAGCAACACAAGCAAAGAGAGAAAGCCTTTTTACATCCTGAACAGCAAAGCCTATCCAAGCCACCAGCCACGGCACTGAGCATCCATTCAGTGCTTTAGTGGGAGGAGGGAGTTTGGGCTGGCCTGCCCAGAGGAGTCTGCACCGGGCTGCTCCTGCTGAACACTGGAGCCCTGCCAGGTCGGAGGTACCTGTCTCTCTGAGAGGAGCTCTCTGAGAGCCACCTGGCACCCTGCCTGGGCTGGCAGCTACTGCCTGCAAAGGACAGCTGGCAGGAGAAGCTGACAAAGTTCATGCTCTGGCCAACATCTTGCTCTCAGCCCCAGTGACACCGAAGCACATAATGGCAGCTGTGTCACCAAAGCACAGCCTGGAGGGCCACTCAGCCCCTTGCTCCTGGGTGCACTCAGGAGCACCCACTGCTGCCAGAGGCAGGTCCTGACAGCTGGGGACTTGGGGTGATGAATGCATCTGGTTTTCCAAGGCCAGAAAGTGCAGGAACTAGGAGCACTGGGAAACCCTCGAGAACTGATCAGGTGGGTGAGTGGGCTGAGGCTGACCCAGATGCCTTACTCCTGTTTTTCTGTCTTGATGATGCTATGTACACTCCTCTCTTGGGAAGGCCAGTTGCCTTACAGGCTGGGGCCACTGCCTTAAACTGCAGATTATCACTCTCCTCTGACCAGGAGCAGAGAGAGAAGAAGCTGCCTCTTTCCTTCTTGCCCTGAGGAATCCCATGTTCAGAGGCAGACCAGAGGCAGCTTTTCTCTCCCCTCTTTGGTTAGCTCAAGGCCACTGTTATGAATCTCACCTTTCCAAACCCCACTTTGCCTTACCAGGACCCTTCCCTGCTCCTCCTGCCCTTTGCAGAGACTCGGTCCCGGAAGGGGGGCACAGCATGGTCCTGTGAATGGCTCTGGGTGGAGGCAGGAGGCAAGACCTGCCCTGTTGCCCTGTGTGTGCCCCTGGACAAACAGTAACTCTCTCCCTGTCGTCACTGCGCTGACATTAGGACCATGGCAGGAAAGGGCTGGAAAATGCCATTGCAGGCACAGCCGTCAAGGGGAAATGTGACAGGCAGAAACCATTTGCCAAACAATGCTCAGGAGACACTCAGGCTGGAGATCTTGGTCTCCTTAGCTGGACACACCTTGTTGCAGGCACTTCCCAAGGATTAGATATTGTGTCCGTTCACTTAAGGTTGCATCTTTCCCACCCAGTGCTGAGCCCACCATCTCCTGGGGAGATCCTGCTTTGTTTTCTGAGCAGAGGTACCATGCCCCGACTGTATTGCTTAGGGGTTCACTTAGGGCTGTGCTGCTGCTGAAGCTACTACAGACCTGTGAGGAGAGGGGAGGAGGGCACTGGCTGCTGGGTACCTATCAGGGCATCCCTACCTGTCCCATCCCACCAGCAGAGGGGAAGGGATTACTGAAAACAAAAGCAAAGGAAAACCCCTGCAGCCCAGGACAGGGTTTGTCCCAGCAGAGTGCAAAACAGATCTGAGCCTCTGGCTGAGCGTGTGCAGCCACTTGCACTGCCCTTCCCTGTATAACCCACAGCTGGGGTGGCTGCTGGGCATGGGAACAGCTGGTTTGTAGTCAAGCAAGGGGCCAGGGCTTTGCAATAGAGACTGATCGGTAAAATGTGAACCCAGCACAAGAACAGAGAGGATTCCAGGCCTGAAACCAAGGGTTGAGGGCAATGAGGACAGCAGAGGAGCAAAGCTGTGCACAAAGAGGGATGTGCTGCAGGCTGTGCTGCAGGCTGGTCACAGCTCCTCACAAAGAAAGTGCCTCTTCCTGCAGCCTTGTGACTGAAAGGCTGAGGGGGAACAGGAGGGAATGGACAGATCCCATGGGACAGCAGAAACCACAGCGGAGGTACAGGCTGCCCACTCAGTTCCTCACAGCTTTATCAGCCCTCAAGTGCTGTGATACTGCAGCCATCACCTCTAGGTCTGCTGGGGCCAGATGAACACCAGCCAAGCTTCTCAGGAAGTGTTCCAGCCATCCCAAGGAGCCAGGAGCATCTTTAACCTCACTGTGTTGGGCAGCACTCACCCTCCAGAGCTCCCAGGAGGAGCAGCAGCCGGAGCAGCACAGCTGCAGTGGAGTATCAGCAACACCGTGTCTAAACAAGCACAAGAGTGAGGCTGGTGCCTGGTACTGACAAACCCACGGCTCTCCTCTGCCTGGGTCCATCCTCCTCTGCCTGCCCTGAACTTAAACTTGCATCCTCTCTTGTGTACCTAATTACCTGGGCTCCTGGCTGCTTCTGTGTCATGGACATGAAAGGAGACCCCTCTCCCTGTCCGACAGGAGCGACTGGTCAAGTTACAACGTGAATGCCATCGGTCTTGGATGCTTCCCCTGTCACTGGGGCTGTTTCCTCTTATGTTGGGGAATGAGCTCATGGACTTTGTCTCCACTTCCCTGTCCCTTCTGCTGCTACTTTTCCATTGCTTCTGTTTCTGCTTTCTCCTTTTGTGACTCAGAGTATTTGTCAAGGCCCTGGTGTTTGCTGCCTCTCTGGCTTGTAGCATTATCCTCCTCCTACCTACGAGCCTGCACCTCGGAGCACTCCTGCTCTTACTTCAATGGGGAAGGACAGCAGAGATGCTTTTTCTTGCAGTCCTCATGTAAGACAGTTCTCTCACCCCATTTTTGTCCACTGTGGGGTGGCTATGTCCTCCACGGGCTCTGCACCCGCTTAACAGCAATGTTCCTGCCTGAGATCAGCATTGTTCTCCTGATGCATAGACAGCTTTTTGTCCAGCCTGCCTCTCAGCCCGGCATGGATTTGCAGGGGTTGGATTTGAAAGTGCAGCTACAGCTGATGGTTAATGGTAAAACTGAAACCAGCTTCATTCCAGTCAGGTTGTATTCCAGGAGCAGACTGGGCTGGGAAGGTGCTAATGCTGCAGCTGAAATTTCATGGCAGAAACATGACTGCGGTCTGGTCTAACCCTGAGCTTAATGTGCTCCTGGTCAAGGCACTGTTAGTGGAAACAATACCTAGGCAAAGCCACCAGATTTATTGATCCTGCCTCTCCCAGAACAAGGCAGAGTCTCCCAACCATTCTATGAATTCTTTGCTTACACGAAATACTTCTGCCACAGGACTGGCTCCTTCATGCTGGGCTGTGGCCTGGTCCCACTGCAGACAGAGCCAGGGAGAACACAAAGGCTGAGGCCAAACGGGAGCTGCTGCAGTGCCTGGCCATGCATACACAGTAGGATGTTCCCCTCCACTCACTTCCCATACTCCATGGCACCATCCAGCACTACCTCCTGGGCCCTGACAGTTTGTTTCCGGATTACTTGGTGGTAGTTGTTGTTGGCAATGAAAAAAGGAAAATGTTTATTTTTCCTAAGCAACGTGGAACATGAAACATTACGGACTGCAAATGTTTATGCCCACAGACAGAATAAGAACCAGGCTTTGGTGTAACAAGAGAAAGCAAATGAATAAACACTGCAGGACTATTTTTATTATCAGACATTTTAATTATGTGACAGTTTGTGACACTATTCCATCAACAACACCACAACCAAACTGCTGGTGTCACCCAAGCAACAGTTTGCCAGAAACAGGACTACTTACAGAGCAAACAACCCCCCGGATGCTGACATAGCAAAAGGTTTCAAGAGCCCTTAATCTGATAACCTAGAAATCCCCTTGAAACAAAGAAACTGCTCTAGGATGTGGCACACTCCTGGCAGGGGAGGAAGGGGGTTGAGATGTTTTGTTCCTTGTGCAGTTACATCCAAGCTAAGGGGAGCCATAAGCTATCAGTGCCTCTCTCCTGCCCAAATCCACTAAGAGGAGGAAGTCTGGTCACCTGCCTGTCCTTGCTGGGACTCATCTATCTGCACCAGGATCTCTGTGAACCTCTAAAAACATCTCTGTGGCCCTTAGTGAACCCCTGAAGCTCTGCTTTTCATTTTGCTGAGCAGCTATGTGCAGACTCAGCAGTGCTTCCACTCACTTTACAGGCTGAGCCATCCCCAGTGCAAGAATTCCCACAAAGCCTTCATTTACCTGTCCGTATATTTGGGATTAGTAGGAAAAAGCTACTTAGTAGGAAAAAGGACCAGCATCTCTGCAGGACATCTTTCCAGAGAAGATTCTTTTCAAACAACTCCTACACAGTGCATCCCTTCCTCTGCAGAGCCCCACACGTTGTGGTGCCAGGGCTGGATAAGCATGGGGGAAGCAAGTGCAATATAAATTGGAGAGGGGGGTCCTCCCCACGTGCTTCTCTCCTCCCTGCTCTCCTCTCCCTCCCTGATCTGCTTTGCCAGCAGCACCCCAAGTCTTGTCACACTGCAGGGTGTGCGTGTGTGCTGCATGTGGAAGCACAAACACAACACACCCACTGGAGAATAACTACTTACATCTGTCTCGAGTCTCTCCCAGAGCAGAAGATAAACATGCCTAAAATTACCCCAGCACTAACTGCAAGATTTAAATAGCGAAACCAAAGAGTGCAAATCAAACCCTTCCTGCGGGAGCTGCCAGAGCCCAGAGCAAGGCAGGCAGGGGTTGTGGGGAAGGCAGCACTCAGCTTCCAGAGGGGAACCTGCTGTGTTCAGGGTGAGAGCTGCAGGACCCCTGATGGATTACGTTGGTAGCTGGGAGGGTGCCCACCACTTCTCCACGGAGAGAGACCTTCCGAGCAAATGGACTGACTTTGATTTCCCAGGGGAGCCGAAAGCAATGCAGGAATTCAGTGTCTGCGCGTGCACAGCCCTGAGGACTGCAGATCTTTTGTTCTCAAGTTTTACAGTGGACACCACACACAGCCTTTATTCTGCTCTCAGTTTTCTCTTCTTTTCTTTAGGCATTAATATAAAAGTGAAGGAGATCTACAGGGTTTGCCTCAAAGAACACAAGTCCTTCTGCAACTTGCCCTATAGTCTGGCTTTAAAATGAATCTTAGCCCTTGATTCCCTCGCCTCTCAGTTGCTGCTGTTGTGACTCGCTGTTGGAGCACAAACAGCCGTGGTGCAGCATACTCGTGCACCTAGGGCTGTCCTTGCCCACCCCACATACTAGCACAGCTTGAGGATGTCCTGTGGTCTGTCTCGTAGGAGTGTGAATCTCTTTTCCCGGCTCAGCCCCTTGGCTCCTTTCTCATTCATCACCTGACAGCAAAAGGTGCCCAGACAGGAAATTAGCTGCTGTCAGACATTAGGGAAACATCCCTTTGTGCAGCAGACTCAAGAGTAGTCAGAGAAGGGAACACGTGATGGCGTGGCACAGTTCTCTGTAAGAGAGGGCAGGGAATGGCTGAGGCCACGGGCCTCTGTCAGCCCAGCAGTCCCACCTCAGCTGTCCTGCACTCACATATTCCCCAGCCGGGAGAGGAACGGGGTGCACTGCTGCCAACTTACATCGTGTGTGAGAGGAACCCCCAAGTAAAACTGGCTTCACCTCAGAGGCAGCGGAATGACCTTCAGAAGCCTTGACACCAGAAAGGAACCCAAAAGAGCAGCTATTTGGGATGACAGAACTGCTGTTTGAAAGGATGGGAAATCGTCTGTCCGTTTCCAACCCAAAACAATGCAGCCACCATCTCTGCAAAGACTGAGTCAAACACTTCGATCTGAAACCCCGAGCCCCGCATGGCTGGTCAAACACACAAGCACGAGGTATTCCTGAGCAAAACATACCTGTAGGAGTATCACCTGGAGTTACTCCAGCTAAGAGGAAAGTATTAGCACTAATAGTGCAGAGCATTAGCCTAGGATGAGGAAAAGAACTCATCTCTCAGTTGGCAGACTGCCAGCTGGGGGGAGCTCCTTCTGCACCGTGGTAGTGGATTAGATGGACCAGGAGTCTGAGCGGACCTGGCCCCCTGCATTAACTCTGTGCTCTTCAGCAATTTGGTGTACTCCCCACTTCAAGGGGCACTGGCCAAGTCAGGTGAGCCCCAGCAACCTCTGCAGTCAGTCAGCAGCTGTGAGTGCTGGCAAAAGGAGATGAAGAGTGACATGGCAGCTGGACTGGGCTCAAGCTCAGATGGTGTGAAACCCAAGTTGTCTCTCCCTTACCCCAGGATCCCACACAGGTCCTTGCTGGCAGCAAGACCAGGACCAGAGGCTGTGCAGTTCCTCCAGGAGCAGCAGCTTCACAGCTTGCACACGGCAGAGCATGAGGCTCCTGCCAGCCCAGCCCATGTCCCACAGGAACCAGCGGTCTCCAGCTTTATGCAGGTGGAGCTCTGCCCTCCCAGCCCACCACTTGCCGCACTCTGATGGGACTGCAGTCCACAGAGCAGTGTCATTACTGGAGTGCAGAGTGCCACCACCGAGTGCTTGGCCTCACCTTCCCCAGAGGCAGAGCGGAGCCAAACACAGTGACATTTCGTTCGGAATAATGCAAGCACTTTGGGGGCCAAGGCTGCTCTGTGCCGAGTCCCAGCCCACAGTATATTTAGCAGCCAAGTTAGAAAGTACTCAGATGACAGAGCTGATAATAAAACCATCGACAGAACCTGAACTAATCCCCTTGGGCTGCTACTGGGCATTTGCTCTGTTATTATTTTATGGCACACCAGCGAAGCGCATGTCTATAATAACCCAATTACACACGCACACATTCCCAGCACAAGGAGCTCTCTGTCTTCTCCCGTCCCCCAAATCCCTCGCACGCCGCTGCTCTTCTCTGGCAGCCGCAGTCCCTGCTGCTCGCAGCTCCGTCCCAGGTGCTGGGATCGGGCATGCATGTGCAGGAAGAAAGAGCCCTGCTGCTTCTCTCCTGCCTGCGCCTTTGATTCATCTCTCTAGTCTCGTCTCCCCGTAACACTTCTCGGAACTGCCAGCACAGCGTGCAGGGAGTGTTAGTGCTCTGCTGCCTGTAAAGCACGGGGGATGCCGTGTCCTCTTCTAAACTCTCCTTGTCCCGGTCCCCGTTTTTCCCTCGGGAACACGGCTGTGGAAGCTCCCCAACAAGCCAAGAAGAGCCCGCGGAGCGGGAGGCACCGCCGGGGCAGGGGCAGCCGTCCCGCGGCCGGTGACTCCCGGCAGCGCTGCCCGTGCCGGCATCCCGAGTGCGGCTCAGGGATGGATGGAGCGGTGGGGGGAAGACGGCTCATCCCGTTCAGCGGAGGATCTGCCGGGGAGACACTGCCGTCGGGACGGCACCGGAGAGCGGCGGGGAACACGGAGGGAGACACCGGGTGGTCCCGACTCACCGGCTTGTGTCGGCGGGCGGGCGCGGCGGGCGCGCAGTGCAGCAGAGCGGCGGCCAGCAAGGCGGCAGCGGCGGGCAGCGGCGGGCGGGCCATGCCGGGCGGCGGAGCGGGCTCGGACATGGGGCAGAGGAGGAGGGGGGGTCCTCGCTGAGCCTTTTATCCCCCCACCGTGGCCGCCTGCCCTCCTCCTCGCGCCTCCTCCCGCTCCTGCCTTTTGTTCTCCCCGAGCCGCGGCTGTACGGGCCGGGGGGACACGGCCCGGCGGCATCGCGGGAGGGGGGTCCCGCCCGTCCCGTCCGCTCCGCCCCGCCACCCCCCGGGGGCGGAGCGGGGCGGGACCCCCCTCCCACCCCGGCCGGGCACCGGCCCCCGGCCTCCGTGCAACCGGGTCCTGTCTGGCTTGGGATGGCTTTAAACGGGTCCCTTTAAAGGTATCTTTCACCTCTCCTGCCTAAGGGTACCAAGGACTAAAAACAACTCTCTTAGGGCTCGTGGAGACCACTCCAGTCCCCATGGAGAGTAGCTCATATCCGTGTTTAAATGTGTCTGCACCCCTGCTTTGCCTGTGCAGGGCTCTGCTTCACTCGCTTTTTCACTCAAACCCTTCACTCACCCTTTGCAAGAAGACTTTCTCTGAGAGGGATGCTGAGGGAGGGGAAAGAAGGGAGCAACTCCCTGTTTTGGAGATGCCAAAGCCTTCTCCATCTGCTCAGCCACCTGGAGATGGAGTCAGCAATGCACAGATCTGGTTTCTTGGTTCCTGTTTCTATGGGAGAAGCCCTGGATTGTGTCAGCATCCCCTCTGCAGACTGAGTGTAGCTGAAAATTGTTTCAAGAAATGTATTGCAAATAAGAAAACTTTGATCTCCAGCTGCCTGGACTGGTGTGCAGGGAGTGGGTAAGGCTTCCTGACATCCCGGACTCTATTACTGCTTTATTTGTCTGTGATCAGTTGTTCATGTTTAGTTTTATGGGAACCATACTGACGATGTAAATACTGGGTACGGTAAGCAGATGTGAGAAGAAAGAGCCTGGTCGTGGCTGGCTTCGGAAGGTGCTGCAGTGTTTAACTTGCAGGCTGTTAGCAAGATGTCCCTGCACCGGAGCACCACGTTCAGCGTATCTCCAAGGCCTTATTTGTAAGAGGGGATAGGGGAGTAGGGAAAATGCTTTGCACTATGGAATTTACCCTTCTGCTGTTATTCTGGCTGTGCCCCAGGAATGCAGAGCAGACCCTACTTTCTTGCCTTTCTCTGAGCCAGACAGCTGGGTCCCAGTGAAAAAAGCTTTCCTGCCTTTGTCTTGCTTTTCTTTAGTGTCTTTTCTTTTAATGCTGGTGTCTCTGGGAGCTCAGTGCTTTCCAGCCCATGGCAGTGGAGCCCTGGGGAAGTGGGGAGAGGCATGGGAGCAGCCTGTAAGGCAGCAACAGGCAGTTTGGCTCTTCTTAATAAAGGGAGACTTTTAAAGGGGGTGTTCTGGGAAACTCAGTCCTTGCAGAGATGGAACTGCGTGTGAGAACTGCTGGCTCCTGCCAAGGCACTTAACACAAAAGAAAGTGCATGGTGTGTTTGGGATTGCAGATATTTCCCAGCCAAGCAAATAGATGTTTAGCAGCAGGAAAATGGCCCAGTTGGCTCTGGGGGCTCGTGTGTGCCCTGTGTGCAGCCTGCTTTTTGCTTGTGTGCCTGTGCTGGGAGCTGCCCAGCCCCTGCCTGTCCTGTCTGTGCAGCCCTCATCCCTGCCTGTTTGCAGCCTGCTGGATGCACAGCGGCTGCTGGCAGATGAGCACAGGGCTCCCACCCCAGCCCCAGAGTGCCGACAGTCTGACATCTCTCAGTGCAGGCACTGTCTGCTTGCTTTCCTGCAGCTCCTGCCAGGCTGGAGCCAAACTTGGGCTTCTCGTGATGGCTTCTTGTGGAAGCTTTCATGGCCAAGAGGTCCCGATGGTCACTGACGTTGCTGATAGAGCATCCCCACACGCAGCCTTTCTTGCTCAGCATCAGGGCCTTCCAGTCCTAGCAAGTGGCAGAGCTGTCACGAGTTTTCCAAGTCCTTCTGACCACAAGCATTAGCTCTTCTCCCACTCCCCTAAGGCTTCCCAACAAGGAGGGCCTTGTGAACACCTGGGCAGGCAAAGCAGCATCATAATGTGAGTCTCAACAGGGACCACTAGCTGGGGATAACCTCTCTCTACAGCCCAGCAGATGTTAGGTGGAAAGAGGCTGTGCAAGAGGAAGAGAACAGCAGGTTTGATTCTTTGTGAGCAGCAGAGAGGTGGAATAACTCTCTCAGCCCATGGGCCACTTGGGTGTGAAACTGCTGGAAGGCACTTCGGACTGAGAGGAGGTGGGGGAAGAGCTGTCTGATGAGACAGAAGGGGAAAGGGGAGGGAAGTGAGAGAGAAACTGAATTTAAATGGATTAAGCCTGTCTGTCCAAAGTCCTTTGTTTCCTGCCACCTCCCTGGTGTGACTTTCACAGCTGTATTCTGTGTGGCTGGGGACCTGGCTCTAGGTTCCCTGCAAAGTCAGCATGGAGCTTTACACCTCCTGGGCATTGCCCTGAGCAGCTGGAAGAGGGTCCAGGATCCCCAGGACAGAGAAACCCCTTTGATTTCTCTTCTCTAATGCCTTTCCTCCTCTCTCCGTAGGAGATAACCTCATGAATTAATGTCTCCAGCATCACTGCTCAGTGGGTGACAAATGGGAACACATCCCCACCAGGCAAAGCTCTATTCTCACCTCTTGCTTTTGGGATTCCCCTTCTCTTTGACCCTGGCACCTTGTTTTTCTCCTGGGCAGCCAAAGTGGGTGTTTGTACAGGTGGTGGTAGGTGCAAACAAGGCTGGGGGTCATGTGCAGTGAACTGCCCATGTAAACACAACTGATCAGGAGTACTTTTTGAATTACCCAGTTCTCCTTCTCTGCTGGCAGCCCAAGACATGGGCATGGGGAGTGGGCAAGAAGAGGTTGTGGAGTGGTAACTTGGCCTTTGGGCCTGGACTCACAAGTGGAAAGGTAACGTAATATGAAAAATAAAGCAATACATAAAAATATATGTTGGTCAGCAAAGTGCTTTGCTTCAAATCTCTTTTGGGGTTTTTTAAAACTTTTAAAAGGAAATGCTGGAATTGTGCAGGCTGTCCTAGATCCAAACAGTGAACCTTGAAAACACTCAAGTTTTCCAGACTGCAGTTGAACTAGGTCAGTCTCACTATGAATTTCCAGAAAGTCTTGCTTGATTCGCTACAACTTATTTTACATCTATTTTCTTTTGCCCTTAAAACTCCCCTTTCTTTGACCTTAATTCTGGGCTGAACCCAGCGGTGAAGAGTCAGACGAGTTTGGGATCTGCTTGATGTAGTGTCCTTATGAAACCAAGGGGCACACGTGGAGCAGAGCCCCTGGGCAGGGGGCACGACTGCCTGCAGGGCTTCCGGGCAGGCACTGCTGCCTCCTCTGACCTAGGAACGAGGGAGATGGTGGCAGGACCGTCCTGCCCCTCACCTTGCAGAGGTGCATTGCACTCCTCAGGGGTCCAGTCAAGGAAGGGGTCCCTGGGGGAGCACTGGGACAGCCACAGCCCGTCCCCCGTGCAGCTCACGCTGCAGCGCAGTGCCCGAGCAGCTGTGGGGTCCCGCGGCTCTTCCTCCCCCTTCTCCCGCCGCAGCCCCAGTGCAGCTGCAGCCAGCGCTAGGGCTCGGCCCAGGGACTCAGCGCCGGGGTTTGGCCCCCGAGGAGCGGCTCCCTGCCGGGCCGTGGTCTCGGCAGGGCAGGGGCAGGCTGCAGCTCGGGAGAGCTCCGCCACAGTGTTTGTTGTCTAATCATCTCCTGCCCCCGTGCCAGGAGCCGAGCGCACACAAACAGTGCCGGGCTCCGGTGAGAAGCACTGCCTGCGAGATAAGCCAGGCGAGGAAAACACATCCATCTTCGTGTCTCTTGGCCTGAGATGCAGTTTCATCTGCTGGCATTTTCCTGGCGTAGGCTCAGGGCACACCACAATTCACCTGGGGAGCCAGACGCCGGGGAGCCAGCTCCCATTCCTGGCGAGAGGTGCTGGTCCTGACTGGTGCAGGGTGCGATGGTGGCGAGGAGCCGGCAGCTGAGGCCCTGTCGGTGCTCGGGGAAGGGTGCTGACCCCGGGCTGAGCCCTTTTGGAGCCGACCCGAGCACATGTCACCAACAGTGAGCTCACCTGAGCAACAGGCACAGGCTCCCTGCCCGGACTCCCTGCGCCGGGCCGTGCACCCAGCGCCCAGCAGAGCCCCGGGGAAGAGCTTCCAGCCGGCAGCCTGGACAAAGCAGAAGTGGCCGGGACACAGAGTGCCGAGAGACTCCGGCCTGCGGCTGCTCAGTGCCTGATAAGGAGGCTGCTAGTGCCGTCTTGCAGCGCTCCCAACCTGCCAGCTCTCCGCAAATGAAAAGTCCTGGTGAAACGCCCCCCACCCTTGGCTCCCTCTGATCCCCTCCGAAGCCGATCTGAGACTGGAATGTCTCGTGGGATGTGATTCCCTCTAGCCTGAGGGGAGCTGCGTTAATAAAACCCAGCGTGAGCGGTGGAGGCGATGGGGGAGGAGGCAGGCAGAGCTGGTGAGATGAGGCTTTTATGAACAAGTCGCAGGTCTGCTGGAAATGTCCCGTCCTGTCCTCTCTCCCTCCCCCTGTCCCTGGAGTCGAGCTGTGGAATTCAGGGTGTTGGTCGAGGCTTTTCTTCACGCACGTTTCTGCTCAGAGCAGCCAAGCCCCTCAGCTGCCTCTCTCCCCCCTCCTCAGAAAACGCTGCTGAACTCACCTCCCTGGAACAGGTACCACTCTCGGCACAGCCTCGCTGCTGCTGGGACCCTCCTGCTCCTCCACATTGCTCTGGCATGGTCCCACGGGGTGCGTTTGCCTTTGGCAAGTGAGGGGTGTTTGTCCCCAGGACGTGCAGGCCAGCTTGGCAAGCCAGGGCCAGCAGCAGGAAGGAGAGAGTGCTCCCCACATCTCGGTAGGGTGGGGTGGCTGCACTCACAGGCTGTTTGGTGCTGGGTGAGCAGAACCAGTCAGACACAGGGCTCTGACTGAATAAAGCCATGTGAAGGCAGTAAGGATGTGAGCCAGGGGAAAAAAAGACAGGAGAGCAAGCAAATTCAGTTCAGAGGAGATGTCCAGGAAGAGAGATCACAGAAGTGTGGCTTTATTGGTGTGAGCTCACTCTTGGTTCCCTCTGGGATGCAAAGTGCCTCTCCCAGCAGTTACTTTGTGCAGCACAGGTGCCATGTCCTGCCATTCAGAGCTCATGCTACCCTGGATGCTGTGTGTGACACACTGCATTGCCACTAGCAAATGTCACTGGAATAAATTGGTTGACAGAGATCAGTTCCCAAAGTGTTTTCCCTCTTTCTCTTGGGCTGCAATTGCTGAACTCTGAGACTGCATTATCACAAACTCACCGTGGAAGCCTCAGATCCAGGGAAGCACCCAGAGATCACACTGAAGACTCTGAAGAAGCATCTCAAAAGAACACCACGGGAGCTTGCACAAGGCTGGGAATGAATCCAGCATGGCATACACAGTGTCCAGCCTTTCCAGAGGGCTGAGGGGTTTGCTCAGACCACGGATTTTTCAAAAGGTCAGGCTGTTCCTACAGAGGAGGATGTTTGCAGTCTTCCTATGGAGGAGCCCACGGATGGACTCTGCACTGAGCTCAGCATTCTGGTGGAGATGCCAACTGAAAGAAAAGCATTTCAGCAGAAATCATGACAAACCAGAGTGCACAACCAGGCTGCCCTGTGCATTTGCAAGGGTTACTGACTTTCCATGTGAAAAGGAGATACCACTGGCTTCTTTTACAGGAAGGAAAAGATGGGATCCAATATTTAGTTTCTGTCTAAGACATTTCTGTTGGAAGCTGATGGCTGGGGAGCCTCAGTAGGACAGCGAGAGCAATGTGGTGACTAAAACTCACGAAACATTTTGGAGAGCTGGGACAAAAGACCCCAAATCACAGGTGTCTGTGAACTGTTGTGTAGAGGCTGCAGCACCTCACAAGATCTCTCTGGCTGCCATACAAGCTGTGTCTCCACTTGAGAAGGGGGAGATGTGGGGAGGCAGTTACTGTAATGTTCTAGTTCAAAGCAGTAGCTGTTCATGGGTTGGTGCTAAGAGCCTCCTAAAGCTCATGGGCACCTCTGCCTTGCACACAAACCCCATCCTTGATTCTGTAGTTGGGCTCGTGGTTTTTCACTACAGACGCCTGGGAGCCGTCAGTGCCCCCTGGAGCTGTGCGTGGGGAACCACCGGGGCAGCTCTCTGGAGATGTTTGCTGTCTGTCTGCAGAGAGAGGAGGAACCAGACCAGCCAGGGAGCAGCTGTGCAGGAGCAGAAGGGAATGGCCTCTGGGCAGACGTTTGGGTGAGGAGGAAGTGCTAAGCTCCGAGCCCATCGGCCTGGACACTAAAGGTAAAGCACTGACAGGGGAAGCAAGGAGCCTGTAAAAGTGTGAGATCCCTCCAGGGCCCACTCAGCACTGTTATCTCCGGCAAGGGGTGTGAGCTCGCTGCTTCGGACTCCCTGAAACCGTTTGACAGATCCCAGCCAGAGGTGAGGCAGCAAAGGTCACAGTCTCACTGCTCAGATTCCCCAGACATACACCAAAAAACACCCATGCTGGCTTTTTAGCTGGCTTTTTATCTCTGGACTCAAGTTTGCTGTCTTGTCGTGTGTACAGCAGGTGAACTCACAGTAATTGTCCTCATGACCTGAGGATACACCGCATGTGTTTTGGAAGAGGTAATTTCTTGACTTCTCTGACTGAAGAATTTGGGAACACAGAAGCCCTTCTTTCAGTTACAATTAATGGCATCAGCCTTCAGGTGGGATGAGAACATAACTGCAAGAGCACAAGCCCCACTTCTGGATGTGTGAGTACAAAAGAAAAGGAACATCCAAGATGCAGTTGCCACAAGGAGATTTGGAAAAGTTGTCTTTCCACCGCCTCTCCTTTCCCCACCAGGAGCTGAGGGCATCCACATTTGGTACCTTCCTCCACCAGAGTGGGTTCAAGCGGCACAGGTGAATGCAGGGAGGTACCTGCACCTCCCAGGACCCATGGGCATGGCTGAGAGAAGCCTCTTCTGATAGGGAAAACCCATCTGCAAACCTGAAGCACAGCAGTGAGCTCAGGTGTGCCTGGGGCTCAAACAGGAAACACTCATGACGTGAATGGATTCGGGTCTGGAAGAGCCTTCAGACCAAAAGTGGGCTAGCATGAACGAGTTAAAATCCTTTCCTTTGCTTGGTGAAATTTATTGAAAACTACATTGTTCATCTGTTGAAACTTCACAGCTGTTGAGATTGCCCTCGGGGCAAACCACATCCAAGAAATGGCATGTAGATCCTGGGAGCACGAGACTTGAAAGCTGAAACGGCACTCTGAGTGCCGCCTCCCCTTCCCTTGCAGTCACGTCTGGCCATCTGCAGCTCCTCCAGTGAGACGCTGTGGTTTTTTCTTCCTCCCATTGCTCATCTCCGACTCCTGCAGTACAGTCACTTTGTTTCAGGCATTGTATTTTGGCTAAAAAGCAGCTGAGGAAGGATGCAGACAGGAAGACGTCTGTGTGGGGAGTGTGCTCGAAGCCTGTGGCATCCAGAGTGAGACAGGGCCGTGTGCCGCGCTGCTGTGGTGCTGCCATGGAATATCACCTGCCTGTGACACTGCTATTTTGTTATCCCTTGGGGAACGATGATGAGGCAGGACTGTGGGAAGTGTGCCATTTGCTCATGAAAAATCTGTGAATGTTGTTTAGTTGTAGCAGCTTGCCTGTTTGGTTGTTTTTTTTTAATTACTATTTGTTGACTGCAACCCTGCTTGCTAAAAACTGTACAGGATAAAAAGGTAGTTCTTGCATATTTCCTTCTAACCTGAGTGCCCTGAGTGAACTTGGGGACTGAGATTGGCCACTTGGCACAAACAAAATTAGGACAAGCTGGAGCTCAAAGATGAAAATAAAAGGAGGACATGAGAAACCCACTGACTGCATACACTCAGTCACAAATGATTCATGGAGTAATTTTGAGTAGCAAACACACTGGTAAGAACTGGAGGTTTTGTTTCTTTTTGGGGGATTGTCCACAAACAAAAATATTGGCTAATTCATCAGACGCTTTCTTCTGCTTTGAATAGTTTGCCCAGATCCCCGAGCAATCATGCTGTGCAATTTGCTGTTAACCTAAATAACTTAAATTCAGGTACACCCAGAGCACTGCCCAGATCTGCCCCTGCATGCACTAATTAGGGTTCTCCAAGCGCAAACCTGCAGCTCGGGAGGCAGGAGGCTCCAGCAGCACCCCCGGATGGCTCCCCGCTGGTGGTGGCCCGTGGCAGGGACCGGGCAGGATGTGCCTGCAGCGAGGCGTGGCTGCACGGAGAGGGCTTCTGCAGGAACGGGACACTTGTGGGTGTCACTGAACCCTAAGCAAACGCCCTGAGAAAGTGCAGCCTGGTAAAGCCAGCCCCGCGCCGTGCCCGGTGGAGGGGCAGAGACAGGTAGGAGACGCAGGGAGGCCGGTGTTGCATTCCTTACCTGTGAAACAACCCCTTGAGAGCCAAACACTTGGGGAATTCCTAGATCTCTTTGTAGCCACATTTCAGCTGTGACAGTGTGAGGATTTAAGTGAGGCAGACTCTGGAGGGGGAGGTTATAAGTTCCTTTTAGAGCAATGGGGAGAAAGCAGTTGAAAAAACACAGACCTGCCTTTTACAAACCTTGTCTTACCTGCTCCTGCTGCTAACAGGAGGATGAACTGGCCAGCCAGGGCACCCAGTTATTCAGAAATTACTGGTTTCAAATAAATCCTTCCAGAAGGATTCGAGAATTAGTTACTGTCTTTCAGATTTATATGTCCCTAAATCCAGAGTCAGCCTTCAAGTGCAGGCAAGCCCTAACACTTGAACTATGTAAGGAGAGATCTACTGGAGCGGGGGGAAAGAGAGAGGCAAAATGAAACTACTTGACTGAATCAAAGATCAAATTTAGGCTGAAAAATAGAGGAACTGGGAAGTTTGGCCAGGCAAACAGTGAAAATCGTTGCAAGGATATTTAGATGTAAATGAGGCCCTCCTGCAGAAGCCCCCAGTGGGAGGATGGCTCCTCGGCAGGGCTCTCACAGGGAGACCTGACACCGTACTTCCACCTCCGGTGCCGAGGACTCTCCAGCTGGGAGCAGAGGGCTTGGGGTGGGCGGTGTGTGCGCGGGTGGAGTTGTGTACACTCAGCCTCCCAGACAGCCACAATAAATTATCTCATTAGTAAACCCAGGGTAGCTGTGCTCCTCAGCACATATCCGGCCTCCCACTGCACAGAAAAACTTTGCGTCTAATTAACCAAATCAAAGGGTCCCCCAGACACAGCTTAGAGGGACGCGCTCAGCTTGAAACCCAGGCTCCTTCAGCAAGTTGTTCTGTGCGTAGTGGAATTAATGAATCTTGATTTCTTATGGCTGGAGCTCTGGCATTCCCTGTGCTCCCTGCAAGTCCGTCCTCTCCTCCCTCCGGCACATGCCGAGCTTCTTCCTATGGCCAGGAATAACCAAGAAGGGAAAGGGGCCTGTGGTGTGGTAGCCCCAGCCCCAGCCCCTGATGGCTCGACCGTGCTCACATGCTGACAGCAGAGAGCTGAGCTGAGTTGGCAGAGAGCTGAGTTTCCTCACAGCGAGGGCTCCCTGAGGTCACCCTTGTCTCCCCTCCTGCCCTTTTTCTCTCCTGTCTCTAAGACCTCTGTTTCCCCTCAGGCACTCATGGCTCAGCGGGACGGGGCTGCACAAGGAAGGGAACTGCACTTCTCCAGGACGCATACCTGGGAAAAGGAAAAACTGCAGGTGTTACTGAGGCAGGGGCTTTCCAGTGGCATTCCTCTGCTTTTACAGTTGCTCGGCCCCCTCTCTGTTAGTGGGAAAAGACAGGCAGGCAAACGCTGGATGTAAAATGCTGCTGTTCCAGCTGAAAGCAGTGCACAGCTCCCGGGGCAGGGGAGCTCCCTGGCGCTGTGGGAGGAAGGGTTTGGGGGTGTTACCCCTCAGAAGAGGAGACCAAAGCGGTGTTTGTTTGAGGAACAATCCTTTTCTTTCCTCAGGAGTGTAGGAGCTGCAGCTCCCCCCTGCCTGCCCAGCTCCTGTGCCGAGGGGGCGGCTTGCTTTACAAACTCTTTTCTCTTCCCCTCGTGCTGGAAATTTGATTCTACAAAAACACTTAACACAGCAGCTAATTGCCAGCCCTGCAGTGACTCTCTAATTCCTGCCAGTCAATGAACCAGCCCAAAGAGCTGGTTTTCATAACTTGCTGAATGTACGAACACAGACCTGGAGACATAACACAGCTGGGATTTTTTTTCCTGGACAGCTTCTGAATCCTTCTCAATTTTTGAAATTTCTTTCTCCCCACTGGGCATAAGGAACATCCAAAGATGGAGCTGGCAACAAGGCCCATTCCAGGGAGACACTGAGGAGACATGGATCCACAGAGGCCCTGGAGACTAACAGGGGTGCCAGGGAAGAGATGATTGTCAGAAAATTAGTTTGAAGGTAAAACTGGCGTCGTCCAGCCTGTCTCTTCATGATTTGAGGGCTCATCATCATCTTTTCGTGGATTCCTACTGCCCAACAATGTCCACGCCTTGCAAAGTGTTCCTTGATCTCCTGGTTTGTATCCAGAGGGCTGCTGCAAAAATTGTTGTGCTGGCCACTGGCTTAGACCACATCATTCCTCCCTTCCCTCCTCCCCAGCACCTTCCTTTCTCTGCCCCAATTGCAGGGTGCTCATCTTCCCTCTCCCAGCCCCTCATTATCCACCTCTCCTCCACCCTGTCGTCTCCCATGCAAGAGAAGCCGTGCTCATTGCCCATCCCAACAAGCCCCTTCATGCTGTCCTGGTCTGCTCCCCACCCGGGAGAAGCACCCTCGGAGCATTTGCAAAGTCACTGCATCGCCCTCCCCGGGGCTCTCCTTTGTCACGACACCCGCAGCACCCGGGGAGCATGAAGCCAGGTGGGATCGTTCTGTTCTCTGCCGTAGCAAGGGACGGGACAAGAGGAAATGGCCTCAAGTTGTGCCAGGGAACGTTTACACTGGATATTAGGGAAAATTGCTTCACTGGAAGGGTCGTCCAGCCCTGGCACGGGCTACGCACGGCAGCGCTGGAGTCACCATCTGGGGGTGTTCACAAATCGTGTGGATACGGCAGCTGGGGACAGAGTTCACTGGTGGCGCTGGCAGCGCTGGGTTAACTTAAGCGTGGTGGCCGTGCGTGTCGGTGTCCGGGTGTTGGGGTGTCCGGGTGTTGGGGTGTCCGGGTGTTGGGGTGTCCGGTGACGCCGCCATTGGCTCCCGGGCCCGCCCCGCGCCCGCCCCGTTCCCGGCCCGGACGGGCCTCGCGCGCCCTCTGCCGGGGGCGGGGGCAGTGCGCGGACCCGGCCCCGCGCCTTCTGCGCATGCGCCAGCGGGAGCCCCGCCTTCCCTCAGTGGGGCGGTGCCCCGGCTTCGGCCGGCTCTTTGCGCGTGCGCAAACCTCACGTGGCGGCGCCGGCGCCTTTAAAGGCGGCGCGCGGGGCGGGGGCTGCTGAGAGCAGCGATGGCGCGGGGCGGCAGGAGCGTGTCCCGGCCCGCCGCGGCACC
>VXAZ01004954.1:0-12357 GCA_013399875.1 Gymnorhina tibicen | reverse complement strand
GGCTCCTCCGAGCCGGCCAAGGCGGCGGCGCCCGCCCAGGTGCGAGCGGAGCCGGACCGTGCCCTTGGGCCGCCCTTGGGCGGCGGGCCCAGGGCGGGGTGCGGGGCGCGGGGCTGTGGCCCTGGGGTGGCGGGAGAGGGGAGCGGGGCCGTGCAGGGACGGACGGACGGACGGACAGCCGCCCCCCGCCCAAGGTGACGGGAGCGCGCTGGAAGAGGCGCCGCTGCCCCCGGGCCGCCCCTGACCGGGCCCGTGCCCGCAGGAGCCCCGGCCCGTGATGCAGCAGTCGCCCTACGGCCCCTGCCACTATGAGATGAAGCAGTTCCTGGAATGTGCTACCAACCAGAGAGACCTGACCTTGTGCGAGGGCTTCAACGAGGCTCTGAAGCAGTGCAAGTACAGCAATGGTGAGTGTGCCCTGTTCCTGCAGGAGGGAACTGCTGCCAGCGGAGCACCTCAGAGGGTTTGAAGGCTGCAGAAGCGATCTTTTGGGGATATAGTGCCCTTTAGGGCTTTAAGTAGGAAACAGTTGTGTCTTTCCCGTGTCCTGGAGAGCAGAAGGCAACTGGAAAGGGAAGGAGAAATGATCGTGACCATGTCTCTGTGAAAGTGGGAAGGCTGTAGGTACCTTCCTGCTGCCATGGGAAGCCTGCTGTTCTCCCTGGCTGATTCTCTAATTCCTGCTGTATTTGTTAGAACCTGTTGTCAGTAGTTAGGTCTTGATCTGGTCATCTCAGGTGAGAGAGCTTTTAACTAGCTGCTGGAACATGTACCTAATGCTGAACTTGTGCTTCTTCCCTGTAGGTGTTTCTTCTCTCCTGTGAAGAATTTGCCCCCTTGTAGAGAAGAGGATCACGGTGTAGAGCCCCGCTATCCACAGGGAGCGGAAGGACGGACAGGGAATGAGCTGGAGGGAGCAGACTGACCAGACAGGAGTATTCTAGTGGTAATTCACTTCTGAACTAGTAAGGAAGGAAAGGAATGATTGGACCCAAGGGTCTTCAGAATTCAGATAGTGCTGTATTTATTACAGAGAAATAAAATAATTTATTTGGACCTGTCACTTGTGCATGTTTTTTATTTAATTCTCAAGCTGAAATTAAGCTACCAAAATGTTAACATTATCAGCCACTTAAAGGACAAGGCACAACTGTTTATTTCCTGCAAACAGGCTGTGCAGCCTAGAAAGGATTGTGCCTACATGACTTGACAGAAGGAGATCCAGATATTGGCTGCCCTCCAGGCAGAGGAGAGGCTGGAGAGAAGTAAGTATTTTCAGTAACAAATTACTTTTCTATAGATACCTTCTTCCTGAATACCTGGCCTGACCTCAGAGCTAAGAGAGTGTGACCTGTCTGGCTGTGGGACTTGGATAGTTGGCTGATCTGACTTTAAAGCTTTAGCAGGTTATGCAATGTTCTCAAGGTCACTGGCATCAGGTGAAGTTTGGAACTGCTTTCCTCTTACAGTCACCTTGACAGGACAGCCTCGTGATTGCTGCCCACAGACTGGCCTCCAGCAGGACACCCTGTTCTTCATGTTGGTGTAAAAGGGAATTTTGAGGCTTCAGCTGGAGTTTCAGTGGCACAGCAGTAAAACCAGGACACTTTCAGATGCTTAACTGATGCATTTTCTTGGCAGAATGAGTCTTTTAACCTTTTAATCTCTGACTGTTGAATAAAGGACATGTTCTCAGCCCCTTGCTGGGATCTATGAGGAAATCCAGGTGTTGATGGTAAATGCTGGCAGCAGATGCTGTTAGCAGATACTGGAGGCTGGTGTTGAAAGTCCTGCCCCTTCTAAATGTCATAATCTTAAATTCTTTGTAGGCGATGTCCTGAGCTGTGCCTGGCCTTATCAGGGGTGTCTTGTGTTGTCCTGAGAGACAGCCAAGGGAAAAAGTAGATGCCAGAGATTAAAAGCCCAAGTGCTCCATGTGCTGAGCTGTCCTGTGTGAGCAGGGAGGAACCACTCCAAAGTTGTTTAACTCCCTTTAAGAAGTAAGCATTAGACTGATGTTGGTGTGGTGTTGGTGTGCTGGTCTGGCCGGAGAAGCTGTTACAGAGAACCAGCAGAGCACCTGCAGCAGGTGTGTTCTGCCCTTGACCCATCTTGGCAAAGTGCTGCTTCTGCACTTGTGGGGACTGGCTGTCTCCGGAGCAGCTTTTCCTGGTGATGGCAGTGACAGTCCCTGCAGGGCCACTCCAGAGCAGTACTGGGAGTGGGAAGCAGACCCATCCAGTGATACAGATGGGTGGGTGCATGTTCCTCTGCCTCTGCAACCCATGCGGGTGGGTTGAAAGGAGGGGCAGGTTCTTGTCACTGGGGAGTGCAGGCCATGCCATGGGAACATGAGACCACCTTGAAGCAGGAGGATGCTGCTTGTGCCTGGCTGTGGTGCTGGGTTTGCCTGGTTTGTCAGGGTGCAGCTTGGGATGTGGTAGTGTGAACCTCCGGGAGGAGCAGGGGATCCCAGGAAGAGAGGCTCAGTAGCAGGGAACTCTTTCTGTGCTGGGAGTAAGTGCCTGGGCAGGTGGTTGGGCCCTGGCAGTGGCTGTGCTGCCTGTGTGACCAGTAATGGGTCTGTTCCTCACTTAGGGGTGTTCTTGAGTTCCAAGCCCCTCTTGCTCTGTAAGGTGGTCCTGTTCATGGCTCAGGTGCTGGTGTGGGGCTGAGCCCTCTTCTGCAAGGAGCCCTTCCTCCTCTGGGTCTTTCCCAAGAGCTGCTGCAGCTGATCTGTGGAGTAACCAAGCCCTTCCAGAGTTGTGTTTTCCTGCTGCGTTGGTCAGTTGCCCATTACATGTTGAGCAAGGCACTGCCACCCTGGGGGACTACAGCCTGGGAGAGACACTTGAGGGTTTCCCAGTTTCTCCTGATGTCCTTCTGTTGCCTTTCTCTGGTCTTAAAATTAAGAGCCGAACACAGGTAAGGGGAAAAAGGGGTTTTTATCTTGCTATTTATTTCAGGATCTTTAGGTATACCACTTCGTCCAGCTGGGATGCGCTGAAATGCACACACACGACAGATCACGTACGCAATTTGTAGGCCTTGCAAATTAGTACATCTGTCGAAGATTCCCCAGTGAGAGGCTCGAATGAACTCCCTATTCTCAGGAAAATCTCCCTGGATGGGCCTATTTTAGTTTTTAACAGGATGTTCTAGGGAAGACCTTGGTTTCTCAGGATAGCATAGGGCTTTCTGGCCTCCAACTGTGAGGCCTCCAGGATGTTTGGTTTCCTGGCTTAATGGAATATTGGGTCTAAGCTAAGTTATCAGACTGACTTAAGGAATTACAAGTATGTGGGCTAAAAGCACTGAGGATATATAAAAGCTATATAAAGGGTCTATAAAAGGGGTATAAAAGAAAAGGCAAAAAATTATCACGGCATTGTTTCCCTCCCTATTTGTTCCAAGGAAATGACCCTCTTTGCCAAGGGGACAAGCTGGGTAGGCCTCTGCCTGCTGTGGGGTGGGAGGGCAGCGGGTCCCTGCTGTCACTCTTAACTAGGAGGGGTCCTGGTGCCTGAACGCACTCGCTGCCCACAGCCATAAGCAGCCCTGAAGGAGCACAGTGGGATCAGAGGACAGTCCCACAGGTGCTGTACGAGGGCTGAGGTGGGAACAGGAGTCATGCCTGCACCCCTGATTCCTCTATGGAGGTGAGGTGGGTGCCTAGCTCTTACCTGGTAGGTCAGGGTAGTGTTTCCCCAGGTCCTCTAGCAAGGACTCATAGCAGGTGGCTTCAGAGTTTTCTTCTCCTGCCAGAAGAATGGGAGAAATGGATTAGTCTCTCTCCTGGCTGCAAACTGAAGGCTTGTAACTGGGGCAGGTGGTTCTGCCCAGGAAAGGTTCCTTCTTCCCTGGAGCAACCCTTGGACAAACAAAGGCTCAGCTCTAGCTCTTCATCTGAGCTGGCTTCTGCCTCCTCGGAGCTTCTTGCTGTGTCCAAGTGACTGCTGAACAAAGCCCCTCTCCAAGCCTTCCCCCAGAGCAGACCCTTCTTGGCCCAGAGGCTGAGCTGTGCTGTCTCAACAAGGAACTTATAGACAGCACTGATGAGGATGTAGTGCTGCCTTTCCTGTAGGTATTTACTGGTGAATTCAGACACAGGATCTTGCACTTTGCTCAGGTGCATCAGGGTGCCCTTTTCACCCACAAGATCAATGCAGTCTGGAGGGAGAGACACGTGGTGAAGGAAGCCCAGTGTGCCCCTGTGTGGCCAAAAAGCCTGTGGGGTTTAGAGGTATTTTCCCAGGCAGGTTACACTTTGAACAGAATCTGTGGAGATCTGGGGAGTGGGAGGTTTGCTGTCCCTTTGTTTTGGGATGTTCTGTGACTCCCATGTGACCTGTTTGCTACCCTCTGCTGTTTCTCTACAGGTGAGTGGCAGTCCCTCGGTGACCACTGCCCAGAGCACTTGTACCTTCAGGCCTGCACTGACACTTCCACTTCAGGTGATCTGTGAGGGTCTGGATGCAGCAGTGCAGTGCAGGTTCACCATCTCTTGCCAGTTGGCTGCAGACAGAGAATGAGACCTGAGATAGGAGCGTGGTCACCCCAAACCCAGGGGCCACATGGGCATGGCAAGAGGCACAGCAGGTAGCTGAGAGGTGCCCACTGTGGCCAGCAAAGGCAGGATCCCCATGTGGCATCAGCAGGGCTTTGAACAGCTGCATTACAGCCACAGCTGCTGGTAGCTGGTGCTGAGAGTGCCCCAGGTTAGGGGAGAAGATGAACACTTTGATTCGGGGAAAATGGTTCTCATTGATGCAGTGTCTGTCCTTCAACTTTGTTTCATCAAGCAGGAGTAGGAAAAAGCAGTGAGTCCTGGTCCTTGCCAGTCCCCTTCTGCAAGGTCCCAGTTGCAAGGGGAAAGAGCTGGAGATTGTGGCTGAGTCACCAGAGGATATTTTGGCCATGAACTCTGACCAAGTTTGTCACAATTGAGAAATCCCCCAGGGCTGACACACGTCAGTGCTGGGGATCCAATTCAAATAGCAGAGGGAGCAAAGGCTTAGGGCTGTGTATGTCTGATGGATTCAGCCACGAGTGTCTGGGGTCAGGCCAAGGCTTTCAGCCAACTGGGTGAGGTCAGGATAGGGGCTGCTCATTCCTCCCCACAGATACCTGCTCTCTGAAACTGAGAGCCAGGATTTGAGTCAGGGAACCCTTTCCACACAGCCAGGAACAGAGGAGCTCTGCTGGCAGCTGGCACTTCTGCCCCATGGCTCTTCTGGTTGTGTCTAGATAAGCAGGGCCCCCTCCAGTGATTGCCTAGAGCTGCCAGGCTGGGAACTCATCCTCACCTCCAGCCTCCCTCTCTGTGATTAACTCAGCTCTGCTGGAGTGGTTTTCCTCCATGATTCAGTGTAGGAGTAATAGATCTCCCTTTTTTTAAAGCAGGTGAGGTGCAGGATGCTGCTATGCCCTGGCAGAGCTCTCCTGCCTGTTCCCTGGGCATTGGTTCCCTGAGCACTGGGCATTGCTGTGCACCAGGTGCTGCGTCCCTCCCTGCCCCTGTGGGGGTGATGAGGGTGGTCCAGGTGCCGGGCTGGCCCCAGGGCTGAGGCAGAGGCCGGGCTTTCCCCACGTACCTCCCTTCCGAATCTCACGGTGGAGAACGCGGTGCTCCTGTGCCTCTGGCAGGGCCGTGGGGGCTGTGGTGCCGGTCCCTTCCTGCAGGCAGTGGCGGGAGCTGCTGGAGAGCCCAGGGCACACGCTGCATTTCCCACTGACGCTCTTGTGGTTTCAGTAGCCAGACCTCCCAGCAACAGTGAATGGCTCCTGCAGATTCTCGAGCTCCTGCAGCTGCGGGGTGGGAGAGGGGGGTAGAGCAGGGCCTGAGCTAAACAATGGCCTGTTGGGAAGGCTGCCTGCTCCATGAGGTCCCAGCTGCTCTCAATTTCAGACTTGTAGTCTTGTGGTGTTTCCTGCCCCCCTGTTTATCCTGCAGCTCATCTGGGCTGTGGTGGTGCCACATCTGCCCACCCTGCTCCTAACTAAGCCCAGCACTGCTGCAAGGGCAGCCTGGCTTCTTCTGCAAGATGACTGGATCCCACTGGAATAATCGTCCTGAGGACCCTGCCTGTGCTGGTCCTACTCTGCAGCAGGAGGCAGTGGGGTTTTGCAGCCCCATGATGTACATGGTCATCTGCCAGCTGCATCTTCTGTTTGGTGCCCAAATGTTGCTGTGCAAGTGTTCCTGCAGCAGTGTGTCAGGGCCCTGTAGCATCACCCCTTTTCCTGTGGAAAACATATGGATGAAGCCATGTCCCTGGGCTGCTCAGCAGATGGGGAGGGCCTGAATGGTGGGATCCAGTAACAACACTGATGTGCTGCATTATCCAGTGCTCACTGCTCTGTGGACAAATTCCCTTTCTCCAAAATGCCCCTCCTTGCATGAGGAGGTGATTTCCCTCTGCCTTGCCAGGTTTCATTTTGCAGTCAGTCTAATCCATGGACTTCTCCTGCTCAGGGCTTGGGATAAGGTGTGTGTGTGACACTTCACCCAGGACACATGTAGGGAGACTCATGTTCATCTTGTCACCGCCTTGCAGAATTTGGGGAGTGCTGGTGGGTAACAGCTGGAGCTATATCTGCAGTGTGCTCGTACCTGTAAGAGCTCAGGGGCCTGGCTGCATGAAACACAAGCTGCTGATACCTGCAGGGGCAGGACTCCACAAGGCCAGAAGATACCACGGCAAAGCTCCGGCCTTGGATGGGCTTTGGAGCTGGTCTCATGCAGCTGTGGCTGCGTGGCCTCGCTGCAGGCTGGCTCTGGTAAATCTGACAGAGCAGGTTTGCTCAGGTGGGACACAGCCAGGCTCTGCTGCATGTGCCAGGACTGTGTGGCACCACATCCCCCTGGCAGGGGCACAGCAGTCCTTGCTGCCCTCCTGCCCTGCAGTCCAGCTGTGCCAGGAGCTGTGGGGCCCTGTCAGGTCTAACCAGCCCCTTGCTGCTGCATGTGGGGCCCTGCTCAGTTATAGCTGCTCTGAGTGACCCAGAACACAGAACAGAGATGAGCCATTGGGTGCACCAGAGCTCTGCAGGCTGGCACAGCAGAGCAAGAGTCCAGCTTCCTGCATCACATCCTTGTGTGAGGGTGATGCTTCCTCCTCAGGACCTGCACGTGCCAGAGGCACAATGATGGGGTGTTCTGAAGAGGCAGGGCTCTGCCTCAGAGCTCCATTTTCCCTCAAAACCAGAGCGCACACAGGGCAGTCACGTTGGGACCCACTTGCAAACATCTTTGGCTTAGGGACACTGTGGGTGCTGCAGAGGGGAGTGAGTGGGCTGGTTGGTGATGAGGCACTGGATGGTGATGAGGTGGCATTAGCACTGGCTGAGCCTGCCTGTGGAGGGCAGGAGGCACCCACCAGCTCTGGCACATGAGAAGTGCCTGCTGACCCCACTGCTGAGGACAGCCTGGGCTGGTGGCCGTGTGACAGGTGTCACAGACGGGGAGGCTTCACGCCCGCTGAGCTGGTGTTTTGGCTGTAACAGTCTGCTGTCCTTCCGCACGAGGCACCAGCTGTGCTGCAGCTATCTCTGCACCGGCTCCCTTGGGAAATGCCTTCTGCCTGGTGACCTCGGCAGCCGCCCACCATGGCTGCCCATGGCTGCTGTTCCTCAGGTGGCCCTGGCAAAGAGGCAGCACTCTGAGCAGCTCCCAGCCCCTGCTGCAGGTTATGCTGTGACCCTGCCAAGCAGTTCCTGTCACAGGGATGGAGCTGCGTGGAGGGAGCAGCAACTTTCCTTATGCTGCTTCTGCGATGAGACAGCTGCTGGGGGCTTCTGGCACCTCCCATCTTCCATTCTGCCTGATGGCCCCCAGCCTCCTGCCTCCCCAGGGCATCCTTGGCATGGTGTGGGTCAGGCTCCTGGCCTCCTGCATGCCTGGCAGCAGAGGGCCTGAGTGTGAGACACCACGGAAACCTCTCTGCTCCTCCCATCAGTGAAGAGAGATGGTCAGTGATGCTGCCCCACTGCCCAGGGCAGAGGGTGGTGGAGTGGGCTGTGGGTGCATTGGTGCAGCTGAAGGAAAGGGGCTGGGGTGAAGGTGGGTGCTGAGTAATGCTCAGCTCTCACCCCTCCCTGAAGCCCAGCTGCAGCAGAGCGAGCAGCCCTGGGGAGCTGAGTCCCTGAGCCCCCTGTGTCATTTACATACGTCCAACCGGTTCCTGCAGCACAGCAACCTGGATTTGTGTAGCACCCCGGACCCTCTCTGAAACAGCCTCCCTTCCTCTGCCTCCTGCCATGGCCCTGGGCTTCATGGTCCTGCTCCTGGTGGGGACGATGGGCACAGGTAAGGGTGGTGCGGCCAAATTAGCTCTGCCTGGCGGGCGCTGCAGGGTGGTGGGCAGGACTGGGCTGTCCAAGGGGAGGTTAGTCTGAGTAGGGCATTTTGCTCTGGGGCTGTGTGGTGTGGATGAGCAGGGTGGTGGTTGGGTAGTGGCATTGCCTCAAGAGAGCTGAGGGGCATTTTGGGGCTGAGTGTAATGGGGGACATAGCTCAGCCCATCAGTAACTGCATCCTTGGTGCGTGCAGCTTCCAGGGCTCAGCCCGTGCTGACCCAGCCGCACTCCGTGTTCGTGCTGCCCGGGCAGGCGGCTCGGCTGCTCTGCACCCTGAGCCCCCCGTACAACATCAGCCAGTTCGGCATCTTCTGGTACCATCAGCGTCCAGGGCAGTCCCTGGACTACCTGCTCTATTACAACTCCGAGACAGACAAGCACAAGCCTGCCAAGATTTCTGACCGCTTCTCTGCCACCAAAGACCTCGCCAGCAACACCTGCATCCTCACCATCGCATCCGCCTGCCAGGAGGACAACGGCACCTATTACTGTTCCCTCTCACCTCCCTTGAAATGGTTCTAGAAATGGGGAACAAAAGCTTTCCACGCTTTCCTTGGACCCTGACGTGCTCTCAGCAGGGAGAGCAGCAGCCCTGGGAGGGACGGGAAAAGCCCCTGTTGCATGCTTGAGCAGGCCCAGCAGCGCTGCCTCGTGCTGGGAAGTGTAGCAACCTCCTCTTTGTCCCCAAACCTCCCCCATGGGGCATTAGACAGCCCGACACGGCATGAGACCGGCCAGGCCTCCTGCTGCAGCGGGAGGATGGAGGGCTCGGCTGTGGCCTGGCTCTCCTGGGCTCTTCCAGCATCTGGCACAAGGCGGCCTTTATCCGGCTGGGGCTTCTGCAGAGTTTGGCTCACCTGGTAATAAAGGTTAATCCTCACCCACCGGCTCGTGTCATGTGTACCTGGGTCAGGAGGGCGAGCAGGAGGGGCTGTGGCCCTTGGCGGGGTCTCTCGGGCAGGGTGGAGCCGCCACCCGCTCCCCGGAGCAGCCCCTCGTCCCGGGGAGCCAGAGCCCGCCGCCCACACCGCCCTGTCCCGCTGCCCGCTCCGCCCGCCATATCTCCTGAGGGGACAGGGACACGCGTAACGCCGCGGGCACCTGTGCGTTTCCACGCAGAAAGATAAAGGATTTTCCCACAAAATTCCCCAGAATTCAGGAGAACCCCGGGATAGCCGCACTGCGCATGCTCAGCACGGTGCGCGCACGGGGGTGGCCGTTCGGACCTAGCGGCGGGCGCTGGTGTCACGTGAGAGCGGCCGGCGCTACCATTGGCTCGGGGGACGACAAAAGCAGGCGCGCCAGTTCCCGGTTACCTCAGTGCGCGTCAGGGCCCCGCCGCGCTGGGGTCTGGCTGGGCCGGTGAGCGGTCTCTGCCGTGCTCCTGTGTTCAGCGTGTGCGGAAAAGCCAGTGTCCACAGAGGAGACCGAGGAGTCCTGCAGCTTTATTCGACTAAAGGGAGAGAGTCAATTATGCCATACCCCCGTGGGGTCTCTCGAGGTTTCGGAGGGAGCAGCTTCCTTTCAATCCTAAACTCACGGCCGCATATTGCCCTCTTCCTTTCCCCACTGGGTGAGGTACCGGGAAGATACAGCCTTCCCGAAGCGCCTACCACATATTCCCTCCTTGAACACGTAATTTTTCCCCAAAGTGCAGAAGTTCCGGCTCTCTGGGTTCTGCCATAGAGTTTGCGCGGACCCATTTGTCCTATCGCCCTAAAGTCAGGAGTTCGAACTGGGTTCTGTAACAAACTCGAGGCTTGATGTTCGTAACAGACATTAAGGCCCATTTCAAAGATACTAACACCCATTTCTCCTAAAGAACCCCACCCATCGAGTTGTTTGTAAAGACATTAGCACCCATTTTTCCCATCAGTCCGCAATGGTTCGCCAGACTGTGCGAGTGCCCTGGAGCGCTGCAGGGGTTTGTGGTGTTGAGGGTTTGTGCTGTTCTATTAAGTAACGTGGGCTAAAGCTCTGTCTTTCCTCCCGGTGTGTGCGGAGTTGGTGTTAGGGACCTTCACATCCCGCAGCGGTGCAGTGCTCTGCCGGTGAAGTTCAAGGAGCTGCTGCTTCCAAGAAAGTTTCAGCACATCTTGTGCACGGGAAACCTCTGCACCAAGGAGAGCTATGACTGCCTCAGGACGCTGGCTGGGGACATCCACGTTGTTAGGGGGGACTCTGAGGTAACGCCAGTTCCTCAGCCTGCCTTCCCCTATGCCGTGCTCTTCTCGATAAATCCTGGGGAGTCCCTCAGTATTAGCAATTCCTAAACTGTAATTGACCGGGAGACAAGTAGGAATGAATAAAAGTGGAAAAACAGAGTTATTTTCTAGACCCTTCTCATTGCACCTGAGTGCGAGGGATTAATACCTGCTCCTGATTAATAAGAACTCTGGCACAAGCCTGTGGTTGCTGTGAGGCCACAGGAGTGCCCCAGCTGGCTGTGCAGCTGCAAGAATTCTGTGTACGTTTTTACTGTTAGGTAGCCAAAAGGTGCAAATTCCTTACCCTTTGCTCTGAAGCTGCTCTTGCTGGGGTGTGGTACAAGCATCCACTGGTTTTGCACATTGAGAGGGGCCTCCTGCCCTGTACAAGGCAGGTTTGTGGCTTTGAAGCTGCATTGCGTAGGTGTGGAGTCCTTCACTGACTGGATGTGGATATCAACCTCTTGGGACACACACACAGATTTGAAGCATTTCAACATAGAAAAAAATTCTACATCAACCCTGGGTCGGCTACAGGAGCCTACAGTGCTTTGGAAAGGTGAGTGAGGGGAGCCCTGAGCTGCCCAGCGCAGCAGAGCCCTGGGTGTCACCCAAAATGCATGCGAGTGTCCGGCCACTGTGCCACAGAGCGCTGGCAGGGTGCCGAGAGGGGCATGAGGCCCGCTCACTGCCTTGCTGGGGAGAGCAGCAGGGACCCCTGTTACCAGGGTTTTCTTAGCCCACATGTTGGGCATGACAGCCCCGCACTGGTGTGTCTGGGGCTGCTTCCTGTGCCCGGAGAGGGGTGAGTTCCAACAGCTTCTTGTTTTGCTTTCTGGTGTCTTCCCAGAAGCTGCATATTTTTTAGGAAATTGGACTTCTTGGAAGCCCTGTCACCTGAAATGTCGGAGCCTGCCACGGCTTGAGCTGCTCTAGGCCAAGTACAGCTCTGCCTGAGACATTGCTGTCAGTGCCTGCAGACCCTGCAGTGCTTCTCACATCCCTGCAGCCCTGGGCAACCAAATGTATCAGAACACATAGGCATAAGGTATGTTAACAGCAAGAAGTGTAATGTAAGTGTAAGCTAATTGGGAAGTATGTCTTCTTTCCAGGAACATCAACCCTTCATTTGTGCTGATGGATCTCCAGGCCTCCACAGCTGTGACTTAAGTACACCAACTAATTGAGGATGATGGGAAAGTAGAAAGAAATGAGTCCAGGAAGTACTGAATCATGTTCAAAGCTGCTTGATGAATTCTCACTGCCTTTCACCCGTTCCCTTCCCAGTTCAGTCTCGGGAGCAGCAGGCCTTGGCACAGTGCTGTTGCTGTGGTGAGCTGGACTGTAAAGCAGTTGTGACCCTTTACTGCTGGTGACGTGTTTGTCTTGGTTCCCAACCAGAACTTGAAGCAGAAGACAAAGCTGATTAAAAGAAAGAGGCCTGTGGAATAATTCTGTGTCTAAGGAGGAGCTGATGTGTTCCTGGCCTAGGGAGTTGCAGACGGTGGCAGTAGCTGGGCACTGGATTGTGTAAAGCAAATACAGGGTAATAAATTCTTGTCTTCATGTAACTGACTCCTATTCATTATATTTATAAAAGGTGAAGATCAGCTTGAAATTGGTGTAATGGGACCTCAAGGGCTAAAAGGAAGCTGCTGTTTGCTTCCTGAGATGCAGATGTAAAATATTTCAGGATCTGTCAGGGATGCCAAGGACTTCAACCATGCTGGCAGACCCATTCTGCCTCCTTCACTGGAGCAGCGTGGAAGGGCAGAGGCAGGTGTGGCAAGGG